>WNWK01009446.1:0-76624 GCA_009830355.1 Cherax destructor
TCAATACAAAGAAGAAAGTAGTAATAAAAGGAGGTTGAGGTAATCAGTCCTCGGCCGAGGTCGATGTGTTCAGTCCATCAATCTTGAGTAAATACAACATAAGGCAAATAGAGTTGTATATATATGCTTATATACTTCATCTCCCTGTCTACAGTATATAAGCAACTTCTATTTGCCTTATGTTGTATTTACTTCAAGATTGATGGACTGAACATCGACTGGAATTACCTCAAACTCCTCCTTTTTACTACTTCTTCTGTATTGACTGATGAACCTGTGTGCGAAACGTTTCTCAATAAAGATACCCAAGTGTTGCATATGTGTCTAATTTAACAACTTACGCTTAGGCATTGCTGACTTGGTTTGAGGTTGCTGCTTACCATAACCACAAATCCTTTTCGCATTCTGTACGGCTGAGTTCAACATTATTAAGCTGGTAGGTGCTAGGGTTATGAACATTCCCGAGCTTTAGAACTTTGCATTTATCTATATTGAACTGCATCTGCCATTTTTCTGACCAGGAATTGAGTTTGTCTAAATCCTCCTGAAGTTCTCTGACATCTATGTCTGAATCGATTATCCTACCTATCTTCGTGTCATCAGCGAATTTGCTCATATCACTAGTAATTCCCTCGTAAAGGTCATTTATATATATCATAAACAACAACGGGCCCAAAACCGATCCCTGTGGAACGCCACTTGTTACAGATCCCCACTCAGATTTAACCCCATTTATGCACACCCTCTGCTTCCTATTGGTGAGCCATGACTCGATCCATGAAAACACTTTTCCCCTAATGCCGTGAGCAGCCACTTTCTTTAACAGTCTCTGATGTGGAACTCTATCAAAAGCCTTACTAAAATCCAAATAAACAATATCGAATTCTTTATCATGATCAACTGCCTCAAAAGCCTTACTGAAAAAAGTTAATAAATTAGTTAGGCAGGAACGGCCCCTGGTGAATCCATGTTGAGTATCATTAATCAAATTATGGGTTAGTTTTCGAATCCCTAGCAACTTTAATTTCGTAGTCCCGTTTAGCTTTTCTTATCCCCATTTTAACGTCCCTCTTAATGTCAATATACTGATTCATAAGATGACCCTCACCTCTTTTGATACGCCTATAAATTCCTTTCTTCTGCTCTAAAAGATATTTGAGCCTATTATTCATCCATTTTGGGTCATTTCTATTCGATCTAATTTCTTTATATGGGATAAATGTTCTTTGGGCAGCATGTATAGTGTTCAGAAAACTGTCATATTGATAGCCTATTATTCATCCATAAACATGAGTAAATAGAATTATCAAAGCTTATTTCTTTGGTAGCATTGAAAATTGGGTTAAGTAAATATTCTGTTAGTAGGATGGATTGTGAAGGACCTGCCTAATATGGGACAACAGGCCTGCTGCAGTTTCCTCCTTATGTTCTGATGTTCTAAAATAAACCGCAGGGTCCTGATGAGCTTATTGCAAGGGTTCTTAAGGAATGCAAAATGGAACTCTGTGAACCAATATCAAACATTTTTAATTTATGTCTTCAAACAGGCGTAGTGTCTGACATGTGGAAGATGGCTAATGTAATTCCTATTTTTAAAGCAGGGACAAGTCACTACCATCAAATTACGGCCCAATAAGACTAACCTCAATTGTAAGGAAATTACTAGAGTCAATTATTGCTGATATTATTAGAAGCCATCTAGATAACCATAATTTGATTAATGATACTCAGCATGGGTTCACGAGGGCCCGTTCCTGCCTATCTAATTTATTAACCTTCTTTAGTAAAGCTTTCGAGGATGCCACCCAAATCAGTCCACTAACACCAAGGATGCCACCAACACCAATCCACTAACACACAGTATGCCACCCTCACCAGTCTACTAACACCCAGGATACCACTCACACCAGTCCAATATCACCCAGGATGCCACCCACCCCAGTCCATTACCACCCAAGATGCCACCCATACCATTCCACTAACACCCAGGATGCCACCCATACCAGTCCATTATCACCCAGGATGCCACCCACACCAGTCCACTAACACAGTATGCCACCCACACCATTCCACTAACACCCAGGATGCCACCCACACCAGTCCACTAACACCAAGGATGCCACCAACACCATTTCACTAGTACAGGATGCCACCCACACCATTCCACTAACACAGGATGCCACCCATACCAATCCACTAACACGCAGGATGCCACCCACACCACGCCACTAACAACTAGGAGGCCACCCACACCAGTCCAATAACACCTAGGATGCTACCCACACCAGTCCACTAACACCCAGGATGCCACCAACACCAGTCCACTAACACCCAGGATGCCACCCACACCAGGCCACTAACACCCTGGAGGCCACCCACACCAGTCCACTAAAACCCAGGATGACACCAAAACCAGTCCACTAACACACAGGATGCCACCCACAACAGTTCACTACCACCCAGGATGCCACCAACACGAGGCCACTAACACCCAGGATGCCACCCACACCAGTCCACTAACAACCAGGATGCCACCCACACCAGTCCACTAACACCCAGGAGTCCACCCACACCAGTCCACTAACACCCAGGATGCCACCAAAACCAGTCCACTAACACAGCATGCCTCCCACATCAGTCCACTAACACCCGGTTGACACCAAAACCAGTCCACTAACACACAGGATGCCATCCACAACAGTCCACTAACACCCAGGATGCCACCAACACCAGGCCACTAACACCCAGGATGCCACCCACACCAGTCCACTAACAACCAGGATGCCACACACACCAATCCACTAACACCCAGGATGCCACCAACACCATTCCACTAACACAGGATGCCACCCACACCAGTCGATTAAAACACAAGATGCCACCCACACCAATCCACTAACACGCAGGATGCCACCCACACAAGTCCACTAACACCCAGGATGCCACCCACACCAGTCCACTAACACCCAGGATGCCACCTACACCAGTCCACTAAACACACGCCGTGGTGGCCTGATGGCTAAAGCTCTCGCCTGATGCACAGAGGGCCCGGGTTCAATTCCCGGCGGGGCGGAAACATTTCGAAGTGTTTCCTTACACACACACATACATACAACAGGCCTAGTGTCAAATCGACATGTGCCTAGGACAAAATGGTAACTAACACAGGATGCCACCAACACCATTCCACTAACACAGAATGCCACCCACACCAGTCGATTAAAACACAGGATGCCACCCACACAAATCCACTAACACGCAGGATGCCACCCACACCAGGCAACTAACACCCAGGATGCCACCCACACTAGTCCACTAACACCCAGGATGCCACCAACACCAGTCCACTAACACCCAGGATGCCACAAACACCAGTCCACTAACACCCAGGACGCCACCAACACCAGTCCACTAACACACAGGATGACACCAAAACCAGTCCACTAACACACAGGATGCCATCCACAACAGTCCACTAACACCCAGGATGCCACCCACAACAGTCCACTAACACCCAGGATGCCAACCACACCTCTCCACTAACACCCAGGATGCCACCCACACCAGTCCAGTAACACACAGGATGCCACCCACACCAGTCCACTAACACCCAGGATGCCAACCACACCTCTCCACTAACACCCAGGATGCCACCCACACCAGTCCACTAACACCCACGATGCCACCCACACCAGGCCACTTAAACACAGGATGCCACCCACATCAGTCCACTAACACTCTTGATGCTACCCACACCAATCCACTAACACACAGGATGCCACCCTCACCAGTCCACTAACACCCAGGATGCCAGGATGCCACCTACACCAAGCCACTAACACCCATCATGCCACCCACACAAGTCCACTAACACTCAGGATGCCACCCGCACCAGTCCACTAACACCCAGGATGCCACACACACCAGTCCATTAACACCCAGGTTGCCACACACACCTGTCAACTAACACCCAGGATGCCACCCGCACCAGTCCACTAACACCCAGGATGCCACCCGCACCAGTCCACTAACACCCAGGATGCCACACACACCAGTCCATTAACACCCAGGTTGCCACCCACACCTGTCAACTAACACCCAGGATGCCACCCACACCAGTCCATTAATACACAGAATGCCACCCACACCAGTCCAGTAACACCCAGGATGGCACCAACACCAGTCACTAACACCCAGGATGATCCACTGATCTACCTCAGCATCCACTGATGTACCCCAGCATCCACTGATGTACCCCAGCATCCACTGATGTACCCCAGCATCCACTGATGTACCCCAGCATCCACTGATGTACCCCAGCATCCACTGATGTACCCCAGCATCCACTGATGTACCCCAGCCGCCACTGATGTACCCCAGCAGCCACTGATGTACCCCAGCAGCCACTGATGTACCCCGGGTCGCGTACCGGGCGATCGAAAAAGTTTCGAAATTCCAAAATTGTGTTAATCATATAGAAAAATAGAGTAACTGTCTGGCAACAGAATTCAAATTCAAATTGATTTATTTCTCTGTAAAAATTACAATGTGTGTTTTACATTTTAAGGACTAAGGACTATAATTACAAAGATGGCTGTTAGCATGCCTGGGCATGCCTGGGCATGCTAGACATTTCGGGCAGACTTAATACTAGGTTTTAATCTATATTACAAATTACACATGAATACAAATTTCAAATGATTACAGAGATTTACAGTAGTGAGGTAGTGCAGGATAACTAGATTGTATTACAGATTACAAATGAGAACGAATTTCAAATGATTAAATATATTTACCATAGTGAGTAACAGTATATACAATGTCATGATAAATTCACATTGTGAAACGTATACATAAGCTCCACACTCTACTAGAAAAAATTAACACAAATATGATCAATCTCCTTCCTATTAACCTTGATACTAGGTTGACTTATCTTTACTGAAAAATATCTGAATACAACTACAAACTGTAGCAAAACTATACACAAAACAAAAACTGCCTTTACCTAACCACACCTCAAACAATTCCCACCTCCCTGCTCACACATGTTACAAAAAAATAAGCAACACAACTGTCATAATAAAAATAAAACATCATATTACATTCCATAAACACATAGGAACAAAATACTGTCTCTGCAAAAGTCTTTACCCTATCAGTCCGAGGACGTGTTATCACTGTGATACACCAAATAACATTAAACCATTACACCACTACCATGTACACTTGAAAAAACCCGTTTTTTTTCTAAGTAAATACCCTTTCGAGTAGACGTAATTGTCATAATACAAGTCACAAACATCTTATTAATCTTAAAACTATGTTTACTAATCCAAACTCCCCCTTTAAAAAACATATCGAAATACAACTACAAAACTTCAGCTATATTATATACAAAACAATATTTTTTCCTTGGCCTGACAACACCTCTAACAAAATCTCAACACTCTACACACATGTTACAAATATTAATCAAAATTAACTGCCATAATAATATAAGACATCATTATAGTACATTCTACGAACACATTAGATCAAAAAGCTCTCTTCAAAAGTGTGTAGTCTTACCTAACCTATTGCTGTAAACCACAACAGTGCTCCTAGAACCTGGTGCACATAAGAACATAAGAAAGGAGGAACACTGCAGCAGGCCTGTTGGCCTATACTAGGCAGGTCCTTCACAATCCATCCCACTAACAGAATATTTGCTCAACCAAATTTTCAATGCTACCCAAGAAATAAGCTTTGATAATTCTATTTACTCATGTGCGAGTCCCACTCAAATCCAACCCCTCTCACTCATGAATTTATCCAACCTAAATTTGAAACTAACCAAGGTCCTAGCCTCAATAACCCCACTAGGCAGATTGTTCCACTCATCAACTACCCTATTTCCAAACCAATACTTTCCTATATCCTTTCTAAATCTAAACTTATCTAACTTGAATCCATTATTGTGGGTTCTCTCTTGGAGAGATATCCTCAAGACCTTATTTATATCCCCCTTTATATACCCATTTTCCACTTGTATACCTCGATCATGTCTCCCCTCATTCTACGTCTTACAAGTGAATGTAATTTAAAGGTCTTCAATCTTTCTTCGTAAGGAAGATTTCTAATGCTATGTATTAATTTAGTCATTCTACGCTGAATGTTTTCTAATTAATTTATGTCCATTCTGTAATATGGAGACCAGCACTGAGCTGCGTAATCAAGGTGAGGCCTTACTAATGATGTATAAAGCTGTAATATAACCTCTGGACTTCTGTTGCTTACACTTCTTGATATAAATCCCAGTAATCTATTTGCCTTATTACGTACACTTAAGCATTGCTGTCTTGATTTAAGGTTGCTGCTTACCATCACCCTCAAAACATTCTCGCAATCTGTATGGCTAAGTTCTACGTTATTTTACTTATAAGTGCTTGGGTTATGGACACTCCCGACCTTCAGTACCTAGCATTTATCTACCTTGAACTGCATCTGCCACTTTTCTGACCACGAATTAAGTTTGTCTAAATCTTCCTGAAGTTCTATGACATCTATGTTTGAATCAATTATCCTACCTATCTTCGTGTCGTCGGCGAATTTGCTCATGTCACTAGTAATTCCCTCGTCAAGGTCATTGATATATATATTATAAATAACAACGGGCCTAAGACTGATCCCTGTGGAACACCACTTGTTACAAGTCCCCACTTGGATTTAACCACATTTATGCACACTCTCTGTAAGAAATAAGATAGATGAGTTAAGATTAATTGCAAGTGCAGGAAACATAGAATTATTGCTATAACAGAGACCTGGCTCAATCTGAGGATAGAGAGTTGCCTTCCCTGAATGTCACATACAAGGCTATAAATTATTCCACACTGATAGGGTCAACAGGAAGGTGGTGAGTAGCGATGTATGTCATAGACAATTTAATTTGTTGTATTTAAATTAGATAAGTTTAGATTTAGAAAGGATATAGGAAGATATTGGTTTGGTAATGGGGTGGTTGATGAGTGGAACAGTCTGCCTAGTGGGGTTATTGAAGCTGGGACCTTGGGTGGTTTCAAATTTAGGTTGGATAAATACCTGGTGATGGACCAGGTGCTTCGGCTCCCTCAGTACCCTGGTGATGGACCAGGTGCTTAGGCTCATTCAGTTCCTTGGTGATGGACCAGGTGCTTCGGCTCCCTCAGTACTCTGGTGATGGACCAGGTGCTTCTGCTCCCTCAGTACCCTAATGATGGACCCGGTGCTTCGGCTCCTTCAGTACCCTGGTGATGGACCAGGTGCTTCGGCTCCTTCAGTACCCTGGTGATGGACCAGGTGCTTCGCTCCTTCAGTACCTGGTGATGGACCAGGTGCTTCGGCTCCCTCAGTACCCTGGTGATGGACCAGGTGCTTCGGCTTATTCAGTGCCCTGGTGATGGACCAGGGGCTTCAGCTCCTTCAACGCCTGGTGATAGATCATGGTGATAGGAGTTTTTGTTTGTGGGTTTGGGTTTTTGGGGTTTTTGCCTGAGTGTGGATCAGTTGGCTTGATGCAGTGTTCCTTATTTCTGTGTTCTTGTGAGTGAGAGGGTTGGATTTGAACTGGACTTGCAGTTTTTTTTTTTTTTTTTTTTTGGGGGTGTTGCTCGGGGCTTCTTGCTTGGATGGCGATGGGGATGGGTTGCAGAGATATTGTTGTTGGTGGGTTATTTTTATATGGACCTGCCAAGTATGGGCCAGTAGGCCTGTTGCAGTGTTCCTCCTTTCTTATGTTCTATTGGTGAGCCATATCGATCCATGACAGCACTTTTCCCCCAATGCCATGAGCTGCCACTTTCTTTAACAGTCTCTGGTGCGGTACTCTATCAAAAGCCTTACTAAAGTCTAAATAAACAATATCGAATTCTTTATCGTGATCAACAGCCTCAAAAGCTTTACTGAAGAAGGTTAATAAATTAGATAGGCAGAACGGCCCCTCGTGAATCCATGCTGAGTATCATTAATCAAATTATGGTTATAAGAACATAAGAAAGGAGGAACACTGCAGCAGGCCTGTTGGCCTATACTAGGCAAGTCCTTCACAATCCGTCCCACTAACAGAATATTTGCTTAACTCAAATTGCAATGCTACAAGAAATAAACAACACAAATTTTATTTCATTGCAGATTACATAGGTATTGGTAGTTACAATGTAATTTATTGCAAGGAGAGCCACTGACATGCCATGGCATTAGGGGCAGCTTATTCTAGTCCTTAAAGACTATGTAATTAATATTAGAGAAATTTATTGAGTTTATTCTAGTTAAAAATTATTTTCAAAATTACAATATGATGAAATTTTACTGTTTAAATTAGTATATAATGATATTAGATTGTTACAGGTGTTAAGATTCTTGAATGATGTTACACTCCCAAGTCTTTAAACAACTTCAATTTCCTTTTTAATTTAGAGCATAACAATTTAGATAGTTTGATGGATAATAATAATGATCATTTAAAACCTTCTTTAATGAATTAGTATATTAGCTTATAACAGACATAATACATTTCTATTGATAGTTCTACGGCAAGGGCGTAGATAATGTCTTAAAGGATTACAGAGAGATGTCTAGGTTTTGGCAATAACAGAATAAACCGCCTAAGAAAGGCGAACAGCCAGTAAGTTAACAAGACCCGAGCAGGTGTGTAGAGCCAGTGGCTGGTGTCTGCAACTGCCTACCACTCTGTGGTGACCGTGGAGGTTAGGTAGGTCACGTGACTTACAACACAGAATTGGAGAAGGGGGTGTCAAAACACCGCTAGGTTGTTACTCTTAACTATAAAATTCACTGATACTCAGCCCGGTAACCTAAAGTAACATAGAAGTATTTACAAAATGTGGCCAAATAAATATACAAAACCCAAAGTTAATAATACAAAGGACATTCATATCCAATTTAGCTATTAAAGGAAATGAACGCAATGTACTATTAAAGAAAATGGGGAAAACCCGACGAAAAGGGAAGTAGAGCGTAACAGCCCGGGCCCCCAAGATAATATTTCGACGTTTCAGGCGTATGAGCGTGGAATGACCCTGATAGAAGGAATGTCTCAGGGGAGGGAGAAGACGTCCCCCTTGAGCATCTTATCGGGCCCCCTTCCTAGATCAGAATCAGATAGCTTCTATTCTGTGAAGAAATTTAAATTAGTTAGTTAGACTCTCAGGAAGGACCCTAGGGAGGGGAAGTGGGGAAAAGAAGAATAGCCGGGGGAGGAAGAACTGAAGGAGAAGAAAAAAGTAGGGCTAACCAACAGTCTTTAAATACTTAGGGGTTTGAAATTATTAGTTGTTTGTTCAGACCCCAGGTAAGGACCCACTAGGGGCGAGGGGGAAGTGGGGAAGAAGAAGAAAGCCGGGAGGGAAGAGCTGAAGGAAGAGAAAGATTTTTGGAAAGGCCCAGATTAAATACCGGGGGTTTTTAAGGGTTGGGCAAGGACAATCGCCCCAGACGAATTTATAAGTCAAAGCCATTTTAAACTTTCCTCAGCCCCAAGATAGAAAAGCCCTCCAAAGGTTTTTAGGGATGGCTACTTATTATCGAAGATTTTGCCCAAACTTGGCACAAGTAGCCTCTCCTCTCACTAAACTAACAAGTCTAAACATAAGTTCAACTGGGATGACAGCTGTAATTTAGCCTTCAATCGCCTAAAAAGTTTTCTTTCCTCAGCTCCGATATTACGAAGTCCTGATTTCAAACCTTTTACTCTACACGTGGATGCCAGCGACTCTGCCATTTTACTAAAACCCTTTGCAACAAGGGGGTATTCTGCATCAGTATGTTATTATTCGTATAAATTAAAGGAATATCAAAGATCCTATTCTACTGTAGAAAAGGGCCCCAGCATTAGTCGTTTTTTTGGAGCATTTTGACGTATATCTTGGTTTTTTCTCCTCATGTGGTGAACATCTTTTTTGATCATAACCCCTTACTTTTATAAACTCTATGAAATCCAAAATGTTAGAATAAAAGGATCAGTAAATAAAGCAGATGCATTGTCTCCTCTTAATGGCTTCTCTAACTGTATAATGTATATAACATAGTGTTAGACTGTTGGTTTTTGTCCTGACTCTTTCTCTTCTCCTTCAGCTCTTCCTCTCACCGGCTTTTCTTCTGTCCCCACTTCCCCCTCGCCCCTAGTGGGGGCCCTTTCCTGAAGTCTGAACTAACTAACTAATAATTTCTAACCCCAAGTAGTTAGACTGTTGGGTTTAGTCCTGACTCTTTCTCTTCTCCTTCAGTTCTTCCTCTCACCGGGTATTCTTCTTCTGTCCCCACCCCTCGCCCCTAGTGGGTCCTTACCTGAGAGTCTGAACTAACTTAACCCATAATTTCTTCACAGAATAGAAGCTTATCTGATTCTGATCTAGGAAGTGGGCTGATAAGATGCTCAGAGAAAGATACGTCTTCTCCCTCACCCTGAGACATTCCTTCTATCAATGAGTCATTCCACGCTCATACCCCCTGAAACGTCGAAATATTATCTTGTGGGCCGGGCTGTTACGCCTCTACTTCCTTTTTTTGTCTGGTTTACCCATTTTCTTTAATAGTACATTGCGTTCATTTTTCCCTTTTAAAAGCTAAATTGGATTGAATGTCCTTGTATTATTAACCTTTGTTTGTATATTTATATTGTGGCCACATTTTGTAAATACTTCTATGTTACTTTAGGTTACCGGGCTGAGTATCAGTGAATTTTATAGTTAAAAGTAACAACTCTGTACGGTGTTTTGACACCCCCCCTTTTCCCAAATTTTGTGTTGTAAGTCACGTGACCTACCCAACCTCCACGGTCACCACAGAGTGGTAGGCAGTTCAGACACCAGCCACTGGCTCTACACACCTGCTCGGGTCTTGGTTTAACTTACTGGCTGTTCGCCTTTCTTTAGGCCGGTTTATTCTGTTATTGCCAAACCTAGACATCTCTCTGAATCCTTTTAAAGAATTATCTACGCCCTTGCCGTAGAACTATCAATAGAAATGTATTATGTCTGTTATAAGCTAATATACTAATTCATTAAAGAAGGTTTTAAATGTCATTATTATTATCCATAAAAACTATCTAAATTTTTTGTTAAATTAAAAAGGAAATTGAAGTTGTTTAAAGACTTGGGAGTGTAACATCATTCAAGAATCTTAACACCTGTAACAATCTAATATCATTATATACTAATTTAAACAGTAAAATTTCATCATATTGTAATTTTGAAATAATTTTAACTAGAATAAACTCAATAAATTTCTCTAATATTAATTACATAGTCTTTAAGGACTAGAATAAGCTGCCCCTAATGCCATGGCATGTCAGTGGCTCTCCTTGCAATAAATTTACATTGTAACTACCAATCCCTTTGTAATCTGCAATGAAATAAAATTTGTTTTGTTTATTTCTTGGTAGCATTCAATTTAATTAAGCAAATATTCTGTTAGTGGGACGGAGGAAGGACTTGCCTAGTATAGGCCAACAGGCCTGCTGCAGTGTTCCTCCTTTCTTATGTTCTTATAACCATAATTTGATTAATGATACTCAGCATGGACCACGAGGGCCTTTCCCTGCCTATCTAATTTATTAACCTTCTTCGTAAAGTTTTTTGAGGCTGTTGATCACGATAAAGAATTCGATATTGTTTATTTAGACTTTAGAAAGGCTTTTTGATAGAGTACCGCACCAGAGACTGTTAAAGAAAGTGGCAGCTCATTGGGGGAAAAGTGTTTTGTCATGGATCGAGTCATGGCTCACCAATAGAACATAAGAAAGGAGGAACACTGCAACGGGCCTACTGGCCCTGCTGGCAGGTCCATATAAAATAACCCACCAACAACAATATCTCTGCAACCCACCCCCATCGCCACCCAAGAAAGGGCCCCGACAACACCCCCAAAAAAAAAAAAAAAAAACTGTGCAAGTCCAGTTCAAACCCAACCCCTCTCACTCACAAAACACAGAAAAAAGAACACTGCATCAAGCCAACTGATCCACACTAGGCAAACCCAAAACCAACCCCCACAAAAAAAACCCTTCAATGATCTATCCCCCAGGGCTTTGGGAAGGGCGGGGGCCCCCTGGTCCATCACGGGACTGAATAAGCCGAAGCACCTGGTCCATCACCAGGGTACTGAGGGAGCCGAAGCACCTGGTCCATCACCAGGGTACTGAAGGAGCGAAGCACCTGGTCCATCACCAGGGTACTGAAGGGCCGAAGCACCTGGTCCATCACCAGGGTACTGAAGGAGCCGAAGCACCTGGTCCATCATTAGGGTACTGAGGAGCAGAAGCACCTGGTCCATCACCAGAGTACTGAGGCAGAAGCACCTGGTCCATCACCAAGGAACTGAATGAGCCTAAGCACCTGGTCCATCACCAGGGTACTGAGGGAGCCGAAGCACCTGGTCCATCACCAGGGTATTTATCAACCTAAATTTGAAACCACCCAAGGTCCCAGCTTCAATAACCCCACTAGGCAGACTGTTCCACTCATCAACCACCCCATTACCAAACCAATATCTTCCTATATCCTTTCTAAATCTAAACTTATCTAATTTAAATACAACAATTTAAATTGTCTATGACATACATCACTTCTCCACCACCCTTCCTGTTGACCCTATCAGTGTGGAATAATTTATAGCCTTGTATGTGACATTCAGAAGCAACTCTCTATCCTTCAGATTGAGCCAGGTCTCTGTTATAGCAATAATATCTATGTTTCCTGCACTTGCAATTAATCTTAACTCATCTATCTTATTTCTTACAGAGAGTGTGCATAAATGTGGTTAAATCCAAGTGGGGACTTGTAACAAGTGGTGTTCCACAGGGATCAGTCTTAGGCCCGTTGTTATTTATAATATATATATCAATGACCTTGACGAGGAATTACTAGTGACATGAGCAAATTCGCCGACGACACGAAGATAGGTAGGATAATTGATTCAAACATAGATGTCATAGAACTTCAGGAAGATTTAGACAAACTTAATTCGTGGTCAGAAAAGTGGCAGATGCAGTTCAAGGTAGATAAATGCTAGGTACTGAAGGTCGGGAGTGTCCATAACCCAAGCACTTAAAGTAAAATAACGTAGAACTTAGCCATACAGATTGCGAGAATGTTTTGAGGGTGATGGTAAGCAACCTTAAATCAAGACAGCAATGCTTAAGTGTACGTAATAAGGCAAATAGATTACTGGGATTTATATCAAAGTGTAAGCAACAGAAGTCCAGAGGTTATATTACAGCTTTATACATCATTAGTAAGGCCTCACCTTGATTACGCAGCTCAGTGCTGGTCTCCATATTACAGAATGGACATAAATTAATTAGAAAACATTCAGCGTAGAATGACTAAATTAATACATAGCATTAGAAATCTTCCTTACGAAGAAAGATTGAAGACCTTTAAATTACATTCACTTGTAAGACGTAGAATGAGGGACATGATCGAGGTATACAAGTGGAAAATGGGTATATAAAGGGGATATAAATAAGGTCTTGAGGATATCTCTCCAGAGAGAACCCACAATAATGGATTCAAGTTAGATAAGTTTAGATTTAGAAAGGATATAGGGAAAGTATTGGTTTGGAAATAGGGTAGTTGATGGAGTGGAACAATCTGCCTAGTGGGGTTATTGAGGCTAGGACCTTGGTTATTTTTCAAATTTGGGTTTTGGGTAAATTCATGAGTGAGAGGGTTGGATTTGAGTGGGACTCGAAATGAGTAAATAGAATTATAAAAGCTTATTTCTTGGGTAGCATTGAAAATTTGGTTGAGCAAATATTCTGTTAGTGGGATGGATTTTTGAAGGACCTGCCTAGTATGGGAAAGGGGCCCTGCAGTGTTCCTCCTTTCTTATGTTCTTATGTGCACCAGGTTCTAGGAGCACTGTTGGGGTTTTTCAGCAATAGGTTAGGTAAGACTAAAATTTTTTGAAGGGGTTTTTTGATCTAATGTGTTGGGTAGAATGTACTATAATGATGTCTTATATTATTATGGCAGTTTTTTTGATTAATATTTGTAACATGTGTGTAGAGTGTTGAGATTTTGTTAGAGGTGTTGTCAGGCCAAGGAAAAATATTGTTTGTATAAATTAGCTGAAGTTTTGTAGTTGTATTTCGATATGTTTTTTAAAGGGGGGGAGTTTGGATTAGTAAACATAGTTTAAGATTAATAAGATGTTTGTGACTTGTATTATGACAATTACGTCTACTCAAAAGGGTATTTACTTAGAAAAACAGGTTTTAAGTGTACATGGTAGTGGTGTAATGGTTTAATGTTATTTGGTATCACAGTGATAACACGTCCTCGGACTGATAGGGTAAAAGACTTTTTGCAGGAGCAGTATTTTGTTCCTATGTGTTTATGGAATGTAATATGATGTTTATTTTTATTATGACAGTTGTGTTGCTTATTTTTTTTTGTAACATGTGTGAGCAGGGAGGTGGGAATTGTTTGAGTGTGGTTAAGGTAAAGGCAGTTTTGTTTGTGTATAGTTTTGCCACAGTTTGTAGTTGTATTCAGATATTTTTCAGTAAAGATAAGTCAACCTAGTATCAAGGTTAATAGGAAGGAGATTGATCCTTATTTGTGTTTCTTGTGTATTTAAAATAAATTACTCCAACCACTCGTGATATTTTTATTAGGTCATAGGGTATATTGCTTCATGAAGTGCTAGGGCAGAATTATTATATGTCAATGTTAATTGTTAAACCTGGATGTCCTATTCAGCATGGAGTTGTGGAGGCTTGATCCTCCTTCGCTAATCGTAAACATTCCCGTGGCGGGCTTCTTACCTGCAAGGGCAAATTCACTCGAAGGCAAACAGTGAACAGGAGCCAATATACCCAGCAATCCGTAGGAGAATGTCGGATTTCTGGGTGAAAATGACTACTGATGGCTGGGGTCAATAAGAGTCCCAGCAAATATCCTCTAAAACTTCACCTCGTACATTTCGACCTGTCAGCGTAAAAAGAAAGAAAAATGCTGTCGGATTAGCAGGTGGGGTACACGTTTAATGGGTGAAAATTCAACAGGAACACACAAGATAAAAGGAAAATAGTGTGAGGCATCTCTGGAGTATCACAGAGGCAAAGGGGATCTACAACAGATCAAATGCTCACCTGTCACAGGGTAAGGTTGTCCAGAGCATCTCCACAGCTTAGATAAGTCACGAGATGTCTGGAATTTTGTAATCCCACCAGCACCAGGTGTGAGTAAACTCGGTGTGAAATTGAACCTGGGTGAAGTGAATCCGGTGTGACGCGAATCCAGTGTAGGGTGATCCTTTGAAAAATGAATCGGTATGGAGTGAATCCGTTGTGCCGTGAATCTGGTGGTGAGCAGATGATGTGTAGTGTTGTGATGGGCGTGGTGATGTGAATACTTTGTGAAGTGAATCTGGTCGTGAGCGATCTGATGTGTGTAGTCAATCTTGTGATGTGAATCCGGTAGGGGAATCCGTTGTGAAGTAGATCTGGTATGGGGTGAATCAGTTGTGCAGTGAATCAGGTGGAGAACCCGGGTTAGGTGAACCCTGTGTGAAGCGAATCTTGCTTAAGTTAACCCAGGGTGGAGTTAACCTGGGTACGGAGTGAACTTGGTGTGGAGCCCTGCAGTGGAAGTTTTACCCTGTGTTAGTTAGCCGGGTATGGCGAGAACTTTTGGGCAATGAATCCAGATGAAATGTACTCGATGTTAACTGAAATCCAGTGTTGATGAACTCAGTGTAGAAAGAACTAAAGGTTCGTCGTGTAACAGGTCCTGAGACACCTAGACCCGTGTGTTATCTAAACGAGTAATTCTCCCAGGGGTGTAGGACAGTCCATCAAGTTGGTCAAGTGGTCCTTCAAGTAGGTCTAGTAGATGGTCGTTCTAATGGGTCTAGTAGGTGATCCTTCCAGTGGTCTAGTAGATGATCCTTCCTTTGGGTCTAGTATGTGGTCCCTCCTGTGTAAGCTCGTCTACTTTCCAGTGGGCCTACACCCTTCGAGCGATATCCATCCATCCGCGATACCACCACCTCTCCACTACCATTCATGCTCACACTATCGCATACCTTTTTTTCAAACTAGCGGGCTATGCTTGTCACACTCTAGGTTAATTTCCACCTTGCATACTCTTTTTCTAGAGTTTAATATCATGGACCTCCTTCCTGTGGCGAGCGACAAATCCCATTTAAGCTCTCTGGCTCGCCATTTGGGGAATTCATCCGCGCGCGGATAAAGTTATAATCACTGGAAGTGCTGTTTATCACAAGGAAAATGGCCTCGTGTTGACATGAGCGGAGCAACAACACGTCTTCCCCTACGACGGTTGGCCACACACTGCCGCTCCTCTGTGACCTACAATCCTGAAGCAACGAGAATTTATTATTTCTAATTGTTATAGCGTTTGGCCTGTTGTTGATGTTTTTGAAAAGCTGGTCGTTTAGTTAACGTTTTGAAGGATTGGTTAATTCTGGGTTTAAAACCTATCTACTACTCTAAGGTCATTAAGAGCTGCACGTAACACCACCACCAGACAAGATATCTGAATCCCTAAAATAGGGATTAAATTAACTCAGCATATATCGCTAAGAGAAATGCATCTCTGGGTGTATATATTCTGTATTTGGAGGAGCGACATCGTTTTGAAAGGCAAGATTTTGAAGAAGTGATGTCGTTTATTTGTTTTCTAATAAGGGAGATCGTTTATTGAGAGAGTGGTCTTTTGAATGGGTGATGTCTATTGAAGGCAGGATGTCTGTTGAACAGCAATATCTTTAGTGATAACATCTTTGTGGGGAAGCATAGGGGAGAAGTATACATGGAGGGTGTTCCGGGGTCAACGCCCCCACGGTCCAGTCATGACCAGGGCTCGTGGTGGGATCTGGTCCAGGTTTTTGACTTTGGGAGGTAGCCTGGCAGTGCCTTCTTGAAAGGCAGTCAGTGGTCTATTGGTAATCCCCCTTATGTATGCTGGGAGGCAGTTGGTTAGTCTTGAACCCCTGACACTTACTGTGTTGTCTCTTAGCGTACTCGTGGCGCCTCTTTTTACATTAGGGGATGTTGCGAGCCTGTAGAGTCTTTTGGAGTGATTTCTGTGTGAAGATTTGGAGCTAGTTCCCTGCAGATTTCAAGTGTCTGTAATAATACTAATACTATGTATCTTTATCGCTTGCATTAGAGGTACAGGTCAAAGGAACTTTAACCGTTCCCAGTAATTTAGGTGCTTTATTGTACTTATACGTGTATTTATTATAATAAAAAAAATAAGTGCTAAAACTAATATGTATAGTGAAAGTTCTCTCTATATTCTCCAGATTGTAATTTCGCCTGCCTTGAGAAGGGCCATTAGTGTGCAATATTCCCAGCCTAGAGAGAACAAGCGATTTGAAGAGAATCATCACTGGCTTGGCAACCATAGTTCTGAAGGTTCTCACTATCCCTTCTAATATCCTTTTCTAGCAGATGTGATAGAAACATTGTTGCCATCTTTGAAAGTGACATTATCTGACATTATCCTCCTGGGTCCTTCACATCAATTTTTCGCTCTATTGTGTGATTGGAATTTGTTTATACTCTGATTCAGTTTTTATTTCCTCGAGTTTCCATAGCAAAGTAATTGATATTTATCTTCATTGAACTTCATATTGTTTTCTGAAGCCATTTAAAGACGTGGCTAATGTCCTTGGAGATTTGCAGTGTCCTCAATGGATGACTTGCAGTCATGCAAATTCTGGTATCATCAGCAAATGAGGACACGGTGCAGTGGCACTACATCTTTGTCAAATATGAGGATGAAGAACAAGATGGGAGCGAGTACTGTACCTTGTGCATCAGAGCTTTTCCTGTAGCTGCTCCTGACTTTACTCTGTTTACTATTACTCTGTGTTCTGTTTCTTAGGAACTTATGATCCATCTACTTTTCCTGTTATTCTTTTATCACGCATTTTAGCAACTGTTATGCCATTCCAACGCTTGTCAAAAGCTGCAAAGTCTGTGTATACTACATCTGCATTTGTTTGTCCTCAATAATATTGACCTTACCGAAGGCTCCAGAAATTAAATGTCCCACATGATTACCCTAGTGAGCTTCACAGTGTCGGCTGTATTCATCAAAGTCCATGTGCACCCTGACTTGCTTTCGTATCTTGAAGAACTATTTCCCATGCCTACCCACGAAAATAATACTGAATTTATAAAACTTTGTGTTATGATTGCAAGTTCGTGTTTGAAGGGAAATACTATGCTCAAAAACAAGCCCCTTACTCAGCAACTTGTATATGAGAATTCTATGAGATTAGACTTCTTAAAGACATTCTCCAAGATAAAGCTAGTTGATTCAAGTATGTAAATGATGTTCTTTGCCTATGGCCTAGAGATCCTGCAGTGAGGAGTTCCTACCTAGACTCAATGGTCTAGTACCTTCCATTAAGTTCACAACAGAACATGAAATAAACAACACTTTGCCATTCACTAGATGTTTTAATCCATCTTGTCGATAGAAAATTCAAATTTAGTCTATAGGAAGTCCATAATGTGTCGTCATACATTCACAGAGGCCAATATCTCTGAGAAATACGTAGGAGACACTAGTCAGAGGAAATAGCAAACATCGAATTAAAACTAAAGGAATCTTATAGGTATCAAGAGACACAGGAGAGAACTAAGAGCCATAAATGAAATTGAAAGAAACCCTAAGTATTTCTTTTCCTATACCAAAATCAAAGTCGAGAACAACAACCAGTAGACCCCTACTTAAACCGGATGGGTCCTACACAGATGACAGCAAGGAAATGAGTGAGTTACTTAAATCCCAGTATGACTCAGTCTTTAGCAGGAGCCACTAACCAGACTGAAAATCGAAAACCTAAATGATTTTTTCATAGAGTGCCACAGAAGAACGACAGACGCATGCCTTTGACATCATCACTACGCCAAATGACTTTGAAAAGGCAATAAATGACATGCCCATGCACTCCGGCTCCAGGCCCAGACTCATGGAACTCCGTGTTCATCAAGAACAAGCCCCTATCATACTTTTTAACATCCCTATGGAGAAGGGCATGGAACCCACTGAAGATCGTCCACCCAGCTACTAAAAACAACAGACATAGCCGCTCCACAAAGGGGGCAGTAAAGCAATATAGGCTTACAGACCAATTGCGCTAACACGTCCCATATCGCAAAAATCTTGAAAGGGTTCTAAGAAACAAGATCGCCACCCATCTTGATGCCCATCAATTGCACAACCCAGGACAGCATGGGTTAGAGCAGGGCCGGCTCTATTGTGCAACTACTGGACTACTACGACAAAGGTCCTGGATGCTCTGAAGATAAACAGAATGCAGATGTTATATACACAGATTTTGCAAGAAGCCTTTGACAAGTGTGACCATGTGGTGTATTAGCACAAAATGCGTGATAAAGGAATAACAGGAAAAGTTGGTAGATGGATTTATAATTTCCTAACACATAGAACACAAGAGTAGTAGTCAACAGAGTAAAGTCTGAGGCAGCTACTGTGAAAAGCTCTGTTCCACAAGGCACAGTACCTCTCTGTCTATTCCCTCATCCTCATATCAGACATTGACAGGGATATAAGCCACAGTGCTGTGTCTTCCTTTGCAGATGACACCCGAATCTGTATGGCTTAGTGTCCACCGTTGAAGACACTGCAAGACTCAAGAAACGGAGCATAAACCAAATCTTTAAATGGGCTGCAGAAAACAATATGAAGTTCAATGATGAGAGAGATTTCAATTACTCAGATACGGAAAAACGTGAAGAAATTAAAATCTCATGAGGTACAAATAATTCCAACCACACAATAGAGCGAAAAACTAATGTCAAAGACCTGGGAGTGTTCATGTCCAGGAGGATCTCACCTTCAAGGACCATAACAATGTAGCAATGCATATGAAAAATGACAGGATGGATAAGCTGAGAACCTTCAAAACCAGGGATGCCAAGCCCATGTTGACACTTTTACAGATCGCTTGTTCTATCTAGAGCTGGAATATTGCTGCACTAACTGCACCCCTTTCAAGCGGGTGAAATTGCTGACGAAAATGTGCAGAGAACCTTCCCGGCACGCATAAGTGCGATAAACCACCTCAACTACAGGAACGCTTGAAATTCCTAAACCTGTACTCTCTAGAACGCAGGCGGGAGATACATTATTATATACACATGGAAAAGGGCTCGAGGCTTAGTACCAAACTTGCACACAAAAATCACTCCCTGAAAGCAAAAGACTCGGCAGCGATGTAACATTTAATGAAGAGCAGAGTTGCCACTAGCACGTTGAGGGACAACCCTGGCCAGTGAGGGCCCAAGATTGTGCAACTGCCTCCCAGCATACATCAGGGGATTACCAACAACGATATCAAGCAGGCACCTCAAGTCGGTGCCTGATCAGCCGGGCTGTGGTTCGTACGTTGGACTGCGTGCGGCCAGCAGTAACAGCCTGGTTGATCAGGCTCTGGTCCAACAAGAGGCCTGGTCACGGACCGGGCACGGGCGTTGACCCTGGAATTCTCTCAGGTAGACTCAAGGTATTCCAATCACGACACCAGGGTAAAGGAGTGTGTTCCTCTGAAAATGTTCTTGAGAGCCTTGCACATCTGCAGTCAGAGTACTTAGAGGAGGAAATCTGCAAGATGTTCAACATAGCCACAAAACTGAGATATCCTAGGTTTTGTCGGGAAAGGGACAATGTCAGCAAGAAAGACTTTCTACAGGACTGAACCCCGGAAGTAAAGGGGAAAAAAGTATTATTTTTTTCCCAAAAAATAGAACCTGGTTTTCCCCATGAGGCATTAAAAAAAATCAGTATAAACCTTGCTTTCAAAAAAATTGGGACAAAAACAAAAGGGTTATTAAAAACACCCCCCAACAAAGTTGGTGGGGGTTTAAAATTCCATGCCCCAGTGTTTTCTCATATATTG
This sequence comes from Cherax destructor, assembly GCA_009830355.1. Classification (NCBI taxonomy): domain Eukaryota; kingdom Metazoa; phylum Arthropoda; class Malacostraca; order Decapoda; family Parastacidae; genus Cherax; species Cherax destructor. The sequence continues at coordinate 20,947 of WNWK01009446.1, forward strand.
GTCAAACAGGCAAACTTCGGGAAAACCCCGAATGGGCCCCAAAAATTTAAAACTCACCGGGGTGGGCTGCTGCCCGGGGTTTTGTACCCAACGGGTTTTGTCATAGAAATAAAAATTTAAAAATTTTTTGAAACATGACAGGAATACAGTATATAACTCAAATTATGGGGTTTTACAAGCTACACAGAAAAATGAATCCATATGTATGTATCCGCTAAAAACATATTTTCTAAAGTCACATGACCTGTTCTAAGCAGCTAAAAAAAGATTGGGGCGGGCATTATATCTTCTAAAAAATCTTTGATTTCCCAAAACCCTCCTGCCTCTTTGGGGGATGGGGGGTGGTGGTGGGGGTGGCAAAAAACCTTTGGGACATTCTGAGATGGCTGTGGGGGGAAAAACCTGCCTGCACTCTCTGAAAAACTTTCCTCACTCCTTCATTTGCTGCCTTGCAACTTTGAAAACCCTGATGATGCACTGAGAAGTGTGAAAGTACGAGCAAAAGATTTCCACCCCCTGTGGCTTGTCTTGCATAGTTAAGATCACCTGTCTGTGATTGTTTGCATATAAAACAGTGGCCCCTGCTTTAACATTCTTCATTCCAGAATGCTGTTAAATGCTGTTCCCAAACTTTATTCCCATAAGGAATGATGTAAATTAGATTAGTCCATTTCAGCCCCCAAAAATACACTTATAAAAGCACTTACAATAATAAACTTAAAAAAAGGGGACTTGGGTGTTAAAACGGGGGGTCCACTGCAGGGGGCCCCATTTTCGAATTTAAACGTTCAGGAGCTGTTCAAAGTAAATTTTCAAAACTGAAAAATTTTTCCCCATAAGAAATATAATGTTAATTAATCTGTTCGACACCCAAAATATTAAAAAAAATATATTTTATAGAGATTAATTATATTTTTACATACACAAAAAAATATACATAATACAAATATTAATAAATAAATATAAACATTTAAATAAACATATAACATTTCTTACCTTTATTAAAGATTGTTGATGGATCAAGATAGGGAGGAGAGAGGGAGGGAGGGTTAGTGTTTAAGGAAATCCCCTCCATAAGGATTTGGGTAACAAGTCCTCTCTGGGGTTATTTCCCCTTTTTGTTTTTAATGCCACTAGGACCAGCTTGAGTCACTGGACCCTGTCTCACAAAATAACTGCCCAGAGTCCTCTGTTTCTGGCCCCTTTTAAGATGCCCCTAAAAGGGGACTTTGTTTTGTCACTGAACATGTTGCAGTTTGGCTTGTTTGCTTGCTCAGGGTGATTTTTTTCAGCAAATGCCTGCACTATTCCACATTGCACAAATCTCCTTAATCTCTAAGAAGGCACCTCACCCAGTTTTTCCTTTGAAGCAAGTTCCGGGGAAACGGGCTGTTCCAGTTGAAGCTCTTCAGTGGTTAGCTCTTCCTGTGGTCCTGCCCAACCACACCCTCGCCACTCCCCCCAAACCCCCAGGGACTTCCACAACAGGCAGAGGTCGGCAGGGTCGGGGTTCAAACCCTTCAAAACCCCTCTGTTGGACACAATCGGGCCCGGTTGTCTAAAACAGAGTTCAAAGTCCGGGAAGTCACTCCCTCCCAAGGCCTATGCAGTTGTAGATATTAGGATTCCTCCAGAACTCTCTTGGGGTCAATTCATGTCTGAGGTCATTTCAGAGCACTTTTCAAACACTGTTTTTGTGAGAGTTTTTAAGTTAGAAATGACCTGCTGGTCCTGGCTGGGGGAAAGGGGGGTGTTGGGAGAAGAACTTCACTGTGATGAAACTGAAGTCCCTAGCAGTAGGTCTACCAAGTTTGGAGGATGTGCAGGCTGCCCAGTAACATGAAGCACTTGGTGGCAATTTTTTTTCCCAGGAGGTTTTTTTCACACTGGGCCCAAACCCCTTTGGGAACCATGCCTTATGATTAGCTTTCCACAACACAAATCTATTCTTGACGACAATGTGTTTTTGAATGCTCTAAGATTTTCTGAGTGATACACCAGTAAAGGCTTCACTTTAAAATCCCCACTAGCGTTAGAACAAAACAAAAGTGTTGCCTGTCTTTCATAGGCTTGTGTCCTGGCAGTGCCTTTTTTTCTGAGTAATGTAGGTCTTTCTGGCATTTTCTCCCAAAAGAGGCCTGTTTCGTCACAATTGAACACTTTTTTGGGGTTTCAATTTTCAGTCTTCACATACGTGAAATTCAGTTTAATTTTTCGCCGCACGTTTGTCTGAACTGGCACCTCACCATGCCTTACCCATTGTGTATACCACTACACCCTTTAAAACTGTCCCCGCCTCTGCTGGCCTTAAAATCACAAATCAGCACTGGTTCCCGGCATTTTTTTTACAAGATTGGGATGCAACTGCCTTGCTTTTTCCAAAAAGATTGTCTCCCACACACTAATTTTATCCTTTATCCCACCAGCAACAACTTCTCAACCTGTTTGACTATTTTTGGTTAGTATATCAACACCTCTCACAACATCAGCTTCCTTGATTTGTTTTTTTTTGCCCGGATAGAAGTGATAGTCGACTTTTTTTTGCCATACATATCATGGCAAGCTCCCACGCACACACCTCTCGTATTTTTTTACTACATTTCTTCACGTCTATGGTGTTTCTCCTTTATTACCACAGGGGGACCACTAGGAACTTTCTTTGGACCCATGGTAGCTTATTTCACAGTCTCACTTAATGAACAAGCTCCAAACACAATTAATTAATTGTGAAATGTTTGGGTGTGTATGCAGGGTAATGTTCACTCAGAGGATAAACAAAGCTAGACTGATCCCTCCTGCCCGGGGAGGCATGCAAGCGCAGGGAGGACAGGTCTGGTGCATGCAGTTCAAACACAAACTTTGCGCCAGACAACACACCCCACCACCCTTTAAAAGCTTGACCTTACTTAATATATAGTTTTTTTAACACATTGGCCTTTTCCTACCCAGGCAGGGTAACTCAAAAAAAAAGAAAAACCCAAAGAAAAAAAAATAGTTTCATCATCTTCAACACTTTCCCGCCTCATACATAATCACTGTCTTTGCAGAGGCACTCAGATACAACAGTTTAGAAGTCCCCCCAAACTGCCAATATCCCAAACCCCCCCTTTAAAGTGCAGGCATTTATTCCCCTTTCCAGGACTAAAGTCCCTCCGGTTTCCTAATCAGTTCAAAAATATTACCCTGCTCACACTCCAACAGCTCATTGGGTACCAAAAAACCCTTCGTTCCATTCCCCCTATCTAACATGCTCCCTATGCTTGCTGGAAGTCCAAGCCCTTCCCCCAAACCTCCTTTACCCCCCCCTCCAAAATTTTCGAAACGACCCCTACCCCCCCTTTTTTCCCCCACAGATTTATATGCTTTCCCAAATCATTCTACTCTGATCCATTCTCTCTAAAAAAAAACCACCTCAACAACCCCTCTTCAGCCCCCTGACTAATACTTTTAACCCACACCCCCTCCTAATTTCCACACTCCGAATTCTCTGCATTATTTAAACCCCACATTGCCCTTAGACACGATCTCCACTGCCTCCACCGCCTCCTGCTACAGCTTTCCCAAACCACACCCATATAAGAGTGTTTAACCCCCCTTATATGGGTTTTAAATTTGGACAGGAAAATAACCATGCCCCATATAAACGAAATAATGTAGATCTTAATATTACGGATTGGAAAAGGGTTTTGGAGTTCGGTTACAGTAATCTGAAACAAAGACAACAGTGCTAATGTTTGCAATGTAACAGAATTTGGGGTTCATAACATTTAGATTATGCTGCACAGTTTTGGTCATTAACAGAATGGATATAAATGCACTGGAAAACGTACAAAGGGGGATGACAAAGTTGATCCCATGTATCGAAATCTTTCCTATGAGGATACTGAGGGCCCTGAATCTGCACTCTCTAGAAAGGGCGTAGAATTAGGGGGATACGATTGAGGTGTATAAATGGAAAACAGGAATTAATAAAGGGATGTAAATACGGAAAAATATCTAGCATAGACAGGATTCACAGCAAGGGAAAGGAAAAAAAGCACTGGTTTGGTAATAGAGTTGTGGATGAGTGGAACAAACTCCGGTCCCGTCATAGAAGCTAAGCGTTGTGCATTTTTAAAAATAGGTTGGATAAATACATGAGTGGGAGGGGGGGGTGAGTGGGCCTGACTAAATTGTGCTACTAGACGTGCCGTGCTCCTCCCTTTAAATGAATGTGACTGATCTGACTAGGTTAAGGCATTGGCTTAAGCCGGTTGAGAATTGGGCCTGCTTCGCATGGCCAGTAGGCCTGCGGGAGGGTTTTTTTTTCTTATGTTCTATACTTTCATACATTCCCTTCTTTTTCTCCATGGATAATTTTTGTCTCCACAGATACCTCAAACATCACTCACCTTTTTTTCCCTTTATCAATTCTATGGTTAACCTCATTCTTCATAAACCCATCCGCTGACAATCAACTCCCCAATACATGGGGCCCCTTTTACAGCTCCCAACTCCCAAAAATGAAGGGATTTTTGTAAGTGCTTTTTTAATGTATTTTTTAGGGTCTGAAATGGACTAACAATTTACATTTATTGGGAACAAAATTTGTTCAACGGCATCCAAAAATTTGGAAAAAATTATTGGAAATCCGGGGGACCACTGTACGTATCTGAAAACATTCACTTTTTTCCCTACTCCGTTTTCAATGTGATATCTCATTTTCCTTATCTAAAACGTTTGATATCCTTATCACCTTTTTCTCATCTATGTTCATTTCCTTTCTATCTTTCCACCCTCCCAAATCATCCACTAACCTTAAACTTTTTTTTTAGTCTCCCATAACACAGTATCATCAGCAAAAAGTAACTGTGTCAACTCCCATTTTTTATTTGATTCCCCTGAATTTAATCCCCCTTCTCCCCAACACCCTAGCATTTCTTCTTTTCCCCGTCTATAAATATATTAAACAACCATGGTGACATTAACATCCGTCAAAGACCTATTTTTAAATAATCTCCCTCTCCCTACACACCAAACCGACCCCTATCATAAAAAACTTTTACAGCATTTAGTAGCTCACTCCTATTCCATAATTGAAACATCTGCCACATTGTCCCTATCCACTCTATCATGCCTTTTATAAATCCATTACAATGCTTCCACCTTTTTTAAATACTGTTCACATACATGCTTCAATATAAACACTTGATCTACACATCCCTACCCACTTAAAGCCTCCTTGCTCATCTCAATCCCCCTGTCTTACTTCTAATTTTTTAATAATAACCTCCTACCTTTACCTGGGATACTCAGTAAACTTATTAATAAAAATATCTTTTAATAAAATATACACACTTATTCTGTGGCTACTATACAGTGGTACCCCTTCTTTCAGCAAAATTGCAGTCCACTATTCAAGTGCCGATACCGAAGGGAAATTTTTTCCCCCGAAATAATAAAATTTGGAAACCATTTCAGACCCCAAAAATACACTTACAAAAGCACCTACAAAAAAACACTTACATAATTGTTCGAGTTGGGGGTTGCTCGTAAATAATACCCTGATATACAAAACATTAAACTCCAATATCAACCCCCCCTCAAACTTCCTAGACAGCTTCAATAGAACACACAGGCATAAACGAGGCACAAAACCTTTTTGACATCCCTCATTCCGTTTCAACTATGCAAAAATGCAGTCATAAAGGGCCCAAAATGTGGAACTCTTTGCCTGAAACAGCAAGAGGTCCCCCGCCTACAAATCAATTTAGGACTATACTCAAAAAAACATCTCATCTCTGAATAACAACCATACCCACACTATGCTAAACTCTAACCAAATTTTTAAAATCTCCCCAAAAATTTTATTATCCCTTTAAATATTAAGCTATTATTACAAACTTAAAAATTATGTTTGTATCATTAATTTCACTATCTCATATTAATAATAAAGTAAAATATTGAGTATTGTATTATTGAATATTGTATTTCTACAACCTTCACCTTTTAGACTTAGGTAGTCTATAAGTACTATTAGGTTAAGTCTGCCTGAAATGCCTTGGCATGTTAGTGTCTTTCTTTGTAATGAAATGTAAACATACAAACCTTAGGAAAGAAATAAAATTTTATAAATTTTTTTTATTTAATTGAATCAACTAAAAAAAAAAAAAAAAAAGGGGGTTTGGCCTTCTTTAAAAAATTTTAAACTGCTTCCAACCCGAAACCAATCAAAATCATCTCAATTTCAGCAATGTCTTTCATTCTATCAACTGATACCAAAAAACAGCCAATAAAAACCCTGCTAGAGAACAACTCGAAGTCTCGACTTTAATTAAATCCCAAAATAAGATCAGGGTTTTCTTTTCCCCTCACGCACTGCAGGATTTTTTTTTTTACATAGGGGTACCTCACTTCACTGCACAGACCCATTCTCTCAAGTCTAGGCCAAACTTTACTACTCACAATTTATCCAAGGAAGGTGTGCTCAAAATTGATCTACATAAGCAACCCCGGCATCAATAATGTATATGTACAAGACAGTGAAAAGGGGTTTAAGTTAAGATTGTGTATCTTCATGTGAAGTTGATGCTTGGTTGCCTGATGATGATGGTATGGAGTAGTGCAATGGTTGTAATTTGAACCTTTCATAGTCAAGAGGCACCTGGGGTTGGACTCTCATGGGTCCATCAATGGAAGGCCCCAAGGGTTTGGAGTTTTAGGGGGTTTGGGGAAATTTCCCTTGGGGCGCTGTCTCGTGTACGTGACCCTCGGGGGGTTGTAATTCCTTTGTCTCTCTCATTTGTGGGGGCAAGGACCCAAAGACGCCTTCCCATATCTGAAAGACCCAAGATTAGCCTTGTATTTTTTTCTGAGCTTATACACTTCTGAATGTGATCAGGGGTATAAAAAGGTTGCAAATAATTTCCACAAAACACTGAAAATAAAAAAAAACCCCAACAGTGGCCCCTGGGTTTTTCGTTCACCTCCAAACTTGAAAATTATGAAAGTGTATTTTCAAAGTCCCTTTTGTAAGTGCATTTTGGGGGTCTGAAAAGACAAATCTAATTTAAATTTGTCCTTATGGGAACAAATTCTTCAGGAACGGCACTAAACAGCATCTGGAATGAATTTTTAAAAAAACTGAGGGTCTACTGTATTTGGGGATATTCATTAAGTCTTAAATTCAAGTTAACTACTTTTCTATTACAGAGTACTTCCCCCTCCTCCCTACTTTCTGGGCAAGTACCTCTCCATCCCAAAGAAAATTATTTAAGGCATTCCAACATTGAAAGTGTGAAGTTCATCCCGAAGACACATTTTCAGGAACTGATAGAAATGACTAATTAAAAACGTATACAGGGGCCCCCGCTATTCGAACCTCCAAACTTCCCTTTATGTAAGTTTATTATTGTAAGTGCTTTTATAAAGTGTATTTTGGGGGGCTGAAATGGAAAATAATTTACATCATTCCTTGGGGGAAAAAATTAGTTTGGGAACAACTTTAACACATTCTGGAATGAAGAATGTTGAATAGGGTCCACTGTACAGTGGACTCATAATTGTGCCAGTTAGGTTCCCGAAATCTATACTACTGATAAAACTGCAACTTAAGGGAAAGGAGGGCTGACTGTAGTTTTTTGGGTATGGGTTTAATGGCTAATTTATGGCCATAGTTCTTGAGCTGAGGTTGATGCAAGTTGTTACTTACAGGAGTCCTCAGGTAATTTGCCATGTGTTCTGCAGTACTTTGTATAGACTGTATTTATTGTTGATTGGGGGAAATTAACCCCATGCAACTTTTACATTGGTTTTGCAAATGCAGTTTAATTTATGCCAAATTTTTATAATCCAATGTCTGAAGTGTCATTCATGGCTGGAAAAATTTTTGCACCATCCCAAGCAGTGGTACCTCGGTATATGTCTATTTTTAATAAGTCCAACATGGTATCGTCCTGTTTGGACACTTTTGCTTGGTATCGACCTTTTTTTGGAATACGTTTGCGTGCTAGAACTTGTATGGGTCAAAATGAGTCAACACAAACGCTACCCAAATGGATGGACGCCAAAAAATTTGCAAAAAGTACCACCCCCAAAAAAGCCCAAACAAGCCATAATAGCATTGTCTGGGAAAGACCAGACAATGTCACATTCGAAACATCCTGAGGAGAAGGCAGAAGCAAAGTTCTTTAGAAATTTTTTGTAAATAAACCGTGCCTTCATCCCGGGCCAAATAGGAAAAGAGACATAAAAAGAAGAGGACTCTCCTTCCAAACAATAACATTTCCCCTCCTCCCTTCTCAGCACTATCCTAGTAGGTACTCACTCTTTTCAGCAAATAAGGGTTTAAAATTTTCATTTATTTCATCTAATTCTTTGTATTTATGTATGTATTTTAGTATTAAGCAGTGTTTAAATTACATAATTTGTATTTTATACAACCCCATCAATTAAAAATTGCCAATAACAATAGAATTTTTCATGGGAACAGATTAATCATTTTCCCTAGGTAATACATCCTGTTTGGTATAAGCCCAAGGTCGGGGGATTTAAGGATGTATAGTACCATTAAGTGCCTTTTAAATGTTTTAACCACTAATTGTAAACGGGTCTCCCACCACTAACATATGATTTTAAGAGCGTCTCCCCCCTAACACGGACTGGAAGCAGCGTCCCCCATCACTAACATGTGACTGTAAAATTTGGGGAAAAAACCTCCCTTTGACTAACAGAATTATCACAAGTGAAGAAAACCTTGAATAGAATTTTTTTCGGGACGTACAACAACTAAAGGGAATCAAATATAGTAGATAACCTTTACCCAAAACAAAATCTGAAAACCCCCAAAAACCCAAATTTTTTCAAGTGTTGAACGACCCCCACAAATGGATCATTCAGTTTATTGTCAGCAGTAATTACTCACTGATTACCACATGTTTTGTGCTCGGGGGAAGATGTTGAAAATGTTGAAGGGCCTATGGGAAAGTAAAAAGAAAAATAAGCATTAATGTTTATCAAATATCACAGAAAGTGTTGTTAAAAAATTTAACAGGGGTTTAAGGGGAAGCATCTGACTGAGGAGTTTGGTGTTGGAAAAACCACTATTTTAACTAAAAAACAGAAAGACAAATTATTATTGAAGTTCTATGCTGAAAGTGATAAACAAAATTTACGAAAAAGAAAAAAATTGCACAGAGGAAAAATAGGATCTCGTCGTGTATTGATGGAGTGGGTTATCAGCATCAGCAAACATGTGCCTTTTAACGGAATGCTGATCTGAAACAAGCAAAATATCTAATCATGATGAACGAATATTTAATGTAAGATGGTAAGATTTCTTCGGATTTTTTTAAATGGGGGGTTGCCACCCCGGATAACCCCAAAAAAGTCAGTCGTATCGAGGACTGTCTGTCTTATTTCCATTGGGGTCCCCTTTTTCCCCCAGGATCACCCACACCAGCAAATAAAACCCGGATTTTGCTGCTTAAATGAAACAGGTGTATGGAAACATTTAAATGTTTCCACCCCCCGGGGGAAACAAACCCCGGGGCCCCCTGGTGTGAAGGGAGTTTTTAATAGGCCATTAAAAAAAATTTAAAAAAGGGACAGCATTAAATTTTTAAAAGAATAGTGGTGATAAAGCATCTGCTGATCCAAACCCAAAAAAAAGCTAAATGCACAAATTTACGTCAAACAGCTCAAAAAAAAGTGCCAGAAAGGGGATTTTCTGGATCTGTTCCCAATCCTGAGCTTAAAAAGGGGTTTTTGCATCCAGAACCACCCAAAATTTTCCCTTTGCAGAGTTAATTTTAAACCCTTTTTCCTATCAACAGCCCTGATTCAACCCTTTTTTTCCCCAGTGTCGAAAAAAATTAAAAACTTTAGAATTTTTTTTTTGGGGGTTTTAAAAAAAAAAAAAAAAAGTTGTGATCAGTACTTGGGGATATGGGTGAATTTGGGACAAAATGAACTTTTATGGGCAACACGGCGACTGCTGCTCACTGGAATATTTTTTTATTTTTACAGTGGCCCCCCGAGTTTCGGTCACCCCAAAAATCAAACAATTATGTAAGTGTATTATTGTAAGTGCTTTTGTAAGTGTTTTTTGGGGAGTCTGAAATGGACTAATCACTTTAAATTTATTTTTTAAAGGGGAAAAAAAATTTTGTTGGGTAATGGCATTTGAGCAGTTTTCTGGCAATTAGGGCCCAAAACCCTCGGGGTCCACTGTATTCTATTTTTTTTTTTTAATTTTTAATATTTTTTTTTTTCAAGTATGTACGGGGAAAACCCCGGGTTTTCCCCCAATCCTTCCAGAAAGTCGGTCAAAACCCAAAAGGGACGAAAACTGAAGTATGATATTTCCCATGGGGAAAAAAAAGGGAAACCAAAACCTTTCCAGACCCCAAAAATTTAAAAAAAATACAATGGTCTATTTTTTAAAAAAAAAAAAGGGTTTAAAAAAAAAACCCCAATTTTTTGGAAAAGAAAAAATCCTTTTTTTTTTGAAAGCTTTTTGGTTAGGAAAAGGGGGGGGGGGGGAAAAGGGGTTTTTTGGAAGGGGTTCCTCCAAAGGATTTAAAACCCCACCCGGGTTATTTTTTTTTTTTTGGCCCTAACCGTTGGGGCATTAAACCGAAATTTTTGGGGGAATTTTCCCCCTTTTCCCCATTCTAGCTACACGAATTTAATGCGGCCCAGAGCCATATTATATATACAAACAGTGGACCCCCGAGTTTTGTAAGCCTCGCGCTTCGTAAATTTCGCCTTTCATAATGTTTTATTGTCAAAATATAACCTTGCGGTTCGTCAGTCATGGGAAAGCGTCCCAAAAGCAGCCTCCACCATCCGAAACTGCTAAATAAGCCACCATGGGCCCAAAGAAAGCTTCTAGTGCCAGCCCTATGGTAAAGAAGGTGAGAAACACGATAGAATTCAAGAAAGAACTCGTAGCAAAGTACAGTGGTACAGTACCTTGGTATACGTCCAGTTCCCCCCCTCGAACAATTATGTAGGTGTATTTTTGTAAGTGCTTTTGTAAGTGTATTTTTGGGGGCCCGAAACTGATTAATCTACTTTACATTAGTCCCTTTTGGGAACAAATTCGTTCAGTACGATGCAACATCCCCCCAAAGAAAAACAGGAATGCCACTCGCACGCTGTGAGACAACACAATAAGTGTCAGGGGAAACTGTTTTAACTGCCCCCCAGCGTACATAAGAGGGATTACCAATAGACCCTGGGGTGTCTTCAAGCAGGCACTATACAGGCACCCCAAATTCAGTACCTGACCAGCCAGGCTGTGGTTCAACATCGGAAATGCGTGTGGCCAAGTAACAGCCTGGTTGATCGGCTCTGATCCACCATGAGGCCTGGTCACAGACCGGGGCCCCAGGGGTTTCCCCGGGAAATCTCTCCAGGTAGTAGGAGTCGATAAAGGCTATAGTGCCAGCCAGCGAGAAAGTGTAGCATTAACAGTGTAGCAAGTAAGTTAAGCTATTAAGCAATAGAAAAAAAGACGACACGAAAATTAACTCCTCCATTGTTGTTTCAGGTATATAGGGACACTGACAACAACGCTGCCCCCTGCCAGCATCTCCTCCAAGGTAAGTGTAAATATTTGTAAGTATTTTTGTTTATAAATTAAAGTGTAAATATTTCTTATTTATAAATTACGTACATTGTTTGTGTGAATAGTAGTAGTGGCCCCCTGCTGCCGCCAACCCCCCCACTAATATATGTACGGGTTATGCTCAGTGGCCCTTTTTAAACCCAACAACAACACACCACCACCACCCTTTACATCCAGTGGACCCCCGCCTAATGAGCAAAATTCATTCCAGAAGCCTGCTCAAGTGCCATTACCGAATGAATTTACTCCCTTAAGAAAAATGTCAAGTAGGTTAGTCCATTTCAGACCCCCAAAATACACTTACAAAAGCACTTACAATATTATATTACATAATTGTACGATTCCGGGGTGCTCTTGGGGCGGGGTCCACTGTACGTAATGACATATTTTATTCATTCTAAAGTATATATCATGTTTCTATGTTATTAATATTTTTATTATGTCATATTAGATGAATTGTGATAGATAAATGCCGAAGTTGATTTTACCATATATTTAAGTATTTTGTCCTTTCCAAACACTCTCCTCTCCCAACAAGTCTTCAAAAGGTATGTAAAAGTGATTTAAATGTTCATTTATCCATGTCATTAGTGCTTTATATTTATTTCTCATTGTTTTCTGAATGTAAATCTATATTTAATTTTTTAAAAAATGATTTTTTGTTAATATTTTTGGATGTCTGAAACGGATTAATTGGATTTATATTTTTCTTATGGGGAAAATGGTTTCGCCATTCATAAATTTCGCCTTTTCGTTAGACTTTTGGAATGGATTAATTACAAAATTTTGAGGGTCCACTTTAAATATAGGGTCACTGGACACGCCTAGAACTGCTACAGTTTTGGGAAGGTTGTTGTTGTGCGTGGGGGGCCCTTTTGCTGTGGATGTTGAGAGCGGTGGGCGGGTGTCACATGACACATTACACAAACCACCACCCATTACCCACACCATTTTCCCCCCAACAAGCGTGTTTTTCCCACCACCCACATGGAAATAAGTCACTTTATCTGACTTTTTAGGTTATCCTAGGTTGATGGTCGTCGGGGTTTTTCAGCACTATTTTGGTATCCGGGGCATTGCTGGTCACAAACTTCTAAAAACCCATGAAATTCATCTTCACTGACACTTCCATCTGTGTTAGAACTATCACATGGGAAGAGAAGAGTCTCAATTCGCTGGGGAGTGAGATATTTCTTACAGCGAGGCATGATAAACAAGAACTACTGAAAGGGCGTTCCCACAATGCAATGCAGGTGCCCCGATTTTTTTTTATATCCCACACTGACCAGCAGACCCATTCCCCCACATGTAGGTCTACCAGTTTTCCCCACTAGATTTGAAGCGTAGAATTTTGGGAACGTGCCCAACACTGGCTCGTAAGCTGTACCTATACGGCACCAACAGTGAAAGGGTTAAATGGTCAACTACTCGTAATGAGCAATGTTTAGCAATGAACAAAGATACTTTTCCCCTCTGTTCTTACATTATCACTCAGTGTTTTTTTAGGTACAGGTAAACAAATACAGTTACACAAATTATCATACATATTAACATACAGTGGACCCCCCGGTTAACGATATTTTTCGTTCAAGAATGCTGTTCAAGTGCCATTACCGAATGAATTTATTCTTTTAAGGAATAATGTAAATTAGATTAGTCCTTTTAGACCCCAAAACTACACTTACAAAAATAAACTTACATAAAAGGGCGAGTTTGAAGACCATCGTTAACCGGGGGTCCACTGTATGTGTAAATTACCTAGGGTAACCCAAAGTCTTTGTGTACTGAATGGTTTTTTAGTTTTTCTGTGTCTTTCAATGTTACTCAATTTAGCTGCAATTGAACATTGAATGACACTATCATCATGTGAGTCACGTTCGAACATGAACTGGACCTGACTGGCGTTTCTTTTACTTGCTGTCTTGATGGGGAAGTGGATTTTCTACAGCTAAGATTGCATATTGATTTGTGATGCTTTTTCATGTTTATGTTTTTAAGTTCATTGATTTTACTATTTAATAAGAATACATTTGTACTGCGACATGACCAAAACAAACCTAGGGGTGAAATGACTGTTTTTTTTTTATTACTACTGTATTAGTGATGTATCGGTCTGCATCCCGGGGAAAATCCGCACAATTTCTTACATCCGGATCCGATTTTACTGTAAACAGATATCCGCATATGCATCCGCATCCAAAATTCCGGGAACATCCGACAATTTCTTACATCCGCATCCCTCCGCACAATTTCTTGCATCCGCAAAAAAAGTATGCAAGACATCCGTATACAGATCTGGGGTATCTAAATTTTTACATCCAATATATCCCTATACTGTACACCAATATGTATCGTTATTTGAACCCCTTTTTAAAAACATAACACAATTTTACTTTTCCTTTTTTTATCTAATAATGTTCCCTTAATATCAGGAACATTTGAGGTGATTAAAAATATTAATACTGTCGAATTCCCCCACTAATATTTCCCATAGTCAAACCAACTCCATTGCTTGGTTTACCTTAGCCTACCACTGCAAAGCACCAACAAATTTTTATGATTATTTTTTTAATTTATTCATCATTTTATACAAAATAGTTTACATGGTTCATTATTGGGGCATGTTTAGAAGCTTTAATTATGTATAGTATCAAAACCTTCTCTAGGCTTAGGTGAGCCTATGAGCAATGTAATTTTTTGGCCTCCTAGGAAAATTTTCTAAGACTTATTTTTTTGGGGAAAAAAAGCGCCTTGATGCCGAAAAATACAGTATTTTTTTTGTAAGCGGGACGTGTTTTATTTTGGATGGTACCTGTACAGTATAGTACCATGTTTAGACTTGGGTCCCATCCGCTGTCCCATTTTATAGATGCAAATATAAAAAAACTCCAAAATCAGAAACACTTCGGTCCCAAGCATTTCAGATAAAGGATTCTCAGCTGCAATACTTCCACCACTCAATAAATGAGGCCTCATATATCCATGCTGTCTGGTTAAGCTCCCAAAAAACAAAGTGCCTTGTCTTGACATTTCAATGAACGGGGGATTCTGAGTGATAAACATAGTCTTGCTTTTAAAAATCACATGATGCATTAGAATGCAGAAACAATTCCAAACAAGGAAGGGGGTCACCCTGCCAGCCTGCTTTGGTCAAATAAGCTTACATGCTAAAAAAAAAAAAAAAAAAAAAAAAATTGCATTAGCAAATTAAAAATCCATGATCAAGAGCTACTGCACCTCCTGCAAACTCAAATAGGCAATAAATGGCTTATAACTCACTTTCTTCATAACGAGTGACCTCCTCAGACTGGTAAGGTTTTGTTTGCGTCGAAATAGTGCCACGCCTGTGTTTTCTCCTACTGGAACCACAAGAGACGCTAGCTCTTCGGGTTTTATCTCAGGACACTGAGGAACTTTAGCTTCTGTCCAGAAGTAATTCCTCGAGGACGTCCAGGCCCACGTTTAATTATACTACCTTGAGGGCCCCCACAAACTTTTCCCCTTCCTTTTCCTTGTATTCTGTTGATTTTCAGTGTAAATTATTAGAAAATACTATAGTTAGTTTTGCTTCTAATAAATATTAAGGACAGCTTAAACCTTTACTGAGTTAAGAGATGGAAAGAGCTATTAAAAAGTGGCATAACTAAGTCTTAGCTGTAAACAATTCATTCTGAGTAAGTCAATATTTATTGGGTCAAGTAACTACTAGTTGACAGTAAAACACCCGGTATTTCTCAGAATGGTTAACATAATTATCTAAATAAGTTGACAGGTAGAATATCCACAAAAGCAACAATGCAAATTTTTTTTCAACAAGTTGGCCGCTCCCCACCGAGGCAGGGTGACCCAAAAGAAAGAAAATCCCCAAAAGAAAATATTTTCATCATCATTCAACACTTTCACCTCACTCATACATAATCACTGTCTTTGCAGAGGCGCTCAGATACGACAGCTAAGAATAAGTCGCTCCCAACTGTCACTATCCCAGACCCCTCCTTTAAAGTGCAGGCATTGTACTTCCCATTTCCAGGACTCAAGTCCAACTAAATCAATTAACTGGTTTCCTGAATCCCTTCACAAAATATTACCCTGCTCACACTCCAACAGCTGCAGGTCCCAAAACCATTCGTCTCCATTCACTCCTATCTAACACGCTCACACATGCTTGCTGGAAGTCCAAGCCCCTAGCTCACAAAACCTCCTTTACCCCCTTCAACCTTTTAGAGGACGACCCCTACCCCGTCTTTCTTCCCCTACAGATTTATACGCCTCCAAGTCATTCTACTTTGATCCATTATCTTTAAATGACCAAACTACCTCAACAACTCCTCTTCAGCCCTCTGACAAATACTTTTAGTAACCCACACCTCCTAATTTCCACACTCCGAATTTTCTGCATAATATTTACACCACACACTGCCCTAGACAGGACATCTCCACTGCCTCCAGCCGCCTCCTCGCTGCAGCATTTGGAACCCATGTTACACCCATATAAGAATGTTGGTACCACTATACTTTCGACATTCCCCTTTTTTGCCTCCATGGATAACGTTTTTGTCTCCACAGATACCTCAAGGCACCACTCACCTTTTTTCCTTCATCAATTCTATGGTTAACCTCATCCTTCATAAACCCATCCACTGACAAGTCAACTCCCAAATATCTGAAAACATTCACTTCTTCCATAATCCCTCTCTCCAATGTGATATCCAATTTTTCTTTATTTAAATCGTTTGATACCCTCATTACCTTACTCTTATCTATGTTCACTTTCAACTTTCTACCTTTACACACCCTCCCAAACTCGTCCACTAACCTTTGCAACTTTTCTTTAGAATCTCCCATAAGGACAGTATCATCAGCAAAATGTAACTATGTCAACTCCCATTTTGCATTTGATTCCCCATAATTTAATCCCACCCCTCTCCCCAAAAGCCTAGCATTTACTTCTTTTACAACCCCATCTATAAATATATTAAACAACCATGGTGACATTACACATCCCTGTCTAAGACCTACTTTTACCGGGAAGTAATCTCCCTCCCTACACACCCTAACCTGAGCCTCACTATCCTCATAAAAACTCTTACAGCCTTCAGTAACTTACTACCTATTCCATACACTTGCAACATTTGCCACATTGCTCCCCTATCCACTCTATCATATGCCTTTTCTAAATCCATAAATGCAATGAAAACTTCTCTACCTTTATCTAAATACTGTCCACATATATGCTTCACTGTAAACACTTGATCTACACATCCCCTACCCACTCTAAAGCCTCCTTGCTCATCTGCAATCCTACTCTCTGTCTTACCTCTAATTCTTTCAATAATATCCCTGCCATACACTTTACCTGGTATACTCAAACTTATTCCCCTATAATTTTTACACTCTTTTATCCCCCTTCCCTTTATATAAAGGAACTATACATGCTCTCTGCCAATCCCTAGGTACCTTCCGCTCTTTCATACATTTATTAAACAAAAATACCAACCACTCCAGCACTATATCATCCCCTGCTTTTAACATTTCTGTCTTGATCCTGTCAGTTCCAGCTGCTTTACCCCTTTCATTCTACGTAATGCCCACGCATCTCCCCACACTCACATCCTGCTCTTCTTCACTCCTAAATGATGTTGTACCTCCTGGCCAGTACATGAAATTACCGCCTCTTTTTTTTCATCGACATTTAAAAGTTCCTCAAAATATTCCCGCCATCTACCCAATACCTCCAGCTCCCCATCTACTAACTTCCCTACTCTGTTTTTAATTGACAAATCCATTTGTTCCCTAGGCTTTCTTACCTTGTTTATCTCACTCCAAATTTTTTTATTGTTTTCAGCAAAATTTCTTGACAGAGCCTCTCCCATTCTTTCATCCGCTTTTGCACTCTCTCACCACTCTCTTCTCCTTTCTTTTACTCTCCATATACTCTGCTCTTCTATTTACACTTTGTTTTGTAAAAACCTCTCATAAGCTACCTTTTTCTCTTTTATCACACCCTTTACTTCTTCATTCCACCACTCACTCCTCTTTCCTCCTGCACCCACCCTCCTATACCCACAAACTTCTGCTCCACATTCTAATACTGCATTTTTAAAACTATCCCAACTCTCTTCAACCCCCCCACTACTCATACTTGCATTATCCCACCATTCTGCCAATAGTTGCTTATATCTCACCCTAACTTCCTCCTCCCTTAGTTTATACACTTTTACCTCTCTCTTACTTGCTGTTGCCATTTTCTTTTTGTCCCATCTACCTTTTACTCTAACTGTAGCTACAACCAAATAATGATCTGATATATCCGTTGCCCCTCTATAAACATCAACCTTTTATCCACCAATACATAATCCAACAAACTACTTTCCTTACGTGCTATATCATACCTTGTATATTTATTTATCCTCTTTTTCATAAAATATGTATTACTTATTACCAAACCTCTTTCTACACATAGCTCAATTAATGGTTCCCCATTTACATTTACCCCTGGCACCCCAAATTTACCTACTAATCCCTCCACAACATTTTTACCCACTTTAGCATTAAGATCGCCAACCACAATTACTCTCACTTGGTTCAAAACTCCCCACACACTCACTCAACATTTCCCAAAATCTCTCTCCTCTACACTTCTCTTTTCTCCAGGTGCATAAACACTTACTATAACCCACTTTTCACATCCAACCTTTATTTTACTCCACATAACCTTGAATTCATACATTTATATTCTCTTACCTGCCATAACTGATTATTCAACATTATTGCCACTCTTCTTTAGCTCTAACTCTATTTGAAACCCCTGACCTAATCCCATTTATTTCTCCCTGAAACTCTCCTACCCCTTTCAGTTTTGTCTCACTTAAAGCCAGGACATCCAGCTTCTTTTCATTCATAACATCTACAATCATCTCTTTCTTATCATTCGCACAACATCCACGCACATTCAAACATCCCACTTTGACGGTTTTCTTCTTTTTCTTTTTAGTAAGCTATACAGGAAAAGGGGGTTACTAGCCCATTGTAATTCTTCCAATCTCTTTATCCCCCTTCCCTTTATATAAAGGAACTATACATGCTCTCTGCCAATCCCTAGGTACCTTCCCCTTTCATACATTTATTAAACAAAAATACCAACCACTCCAACACAGTATCTCTCCCTGCTTTTAACATTTCTGCCATGATCCGTCAGTTCCAACTGCTTTACCCTTTCATTCTACGTAATGCACCTCCCCCACATTTACATCCTGCTCTTCTTCACTCCCAAACTATGTTATACCTCCCTGGCCAGTGCATGAAATTACCGCCTCCCTTTTCATCAACATTTAAAAGTTCCTCAAAATATTCCTGCCATCTACCCAATACTCCAGCTCCCCATCTACTAACTCCCCTACTCTGTTTTTAACTGACAAATCCATTCGTTCCCTAGTCTTTCTTAACTTGTTTAACTCCAAAAAAATTTCTTGTTTTCAGCAAAATTTTTGACAGAGCCTCTCCCACTCTTTCATCTGCTCTCCTTTTGCACTCTCTCACCACTCTCTTCACCTTTTTTTTACTCTCCATATACTCTGCTCTTCTATTTTGTAAAAACCTCTCATAAGCTACCATTTTCTCTTTTATCACACCCTTTACTTCTTCATTCCACCACTCACTTCTCTTTCCTCCTGCACCCACCCTCCTATAGCCACAAACTTCTGCCCCACATTCTAATACTGTATTTTTAAACTATCCCAACCGCCCCACTACTCATACTTGCACTAGCCCACCTTTCTGCCAATAGTTGCTTATATCTCACCCTAACTTCCTCCTCCCTTAGTTTATACACTTTTACCTCTCTCTTACTTGCTGTTGCCATTTTCTTTTTGTCCCATCTACCTTTTACTCTAACTGCAGCTACAACTAAATAATGATCCGATATATTTTTTTTTTTTCAACAAGTCGGCCGTCTCCCACCGAGGCAGGGTGACCCAAAAAAAAAGAAAATCCCCAAAAAGAAAATACTTTCATCATATTCAACACTTTCACCACACTCATACATAATCACTGTCTTTGCAGAGGAGCCAGATACGACAGCGAGAAAAGTCCCTCCCAGCTGTCACTATCTAAACCCTCCTTTAAAGTGCAGGCATTGTACTTCCCATTTCAGGACTCAAGTCCAACTAAATCAATTAACTGGTTTCCCTGAATCCCTTCACAAAATGTTACCCTGCTCACACCCAACAGATCGTCATGTCCCAAACCATTCGTCTCCATTCACTCCTATCTAACACGCTCCACATGCTTGCTGGAAGTCCAACCCCCTCGCCCACAAAACCTCCTTTACCCCTTCCCTCCAACCTTTTCTAGGACGACCCTCCCCCGCCTTCCTTCCCACAGATTTATACGCTTCCAAGTCATTCTACTTTGATCCTTTTCTCTAAATGACCAAACCACCTCAACAACCCTTCTTCAGCCCTCTGACAAATACTTTTAGTAACTCCACACCTTCTCCTAATTTCCACATTCCGAATTTTCTGCATAATATTTACACCACACATTGCCCTTAGACAGGACATCTCCACTGCCTCCAGCCTCCTCCGCTGCAGCATTTGCAACCCATGCTTCACACCCATAAAAGAGTGTTGGTACCACTATACTTTCGTACATTCCCTTCTTTGCCTCCATGGATAACTTTTTTTGTCTCCACAGATATCTCAATGCACCACTCACCTTTTTTCCTTCATCAATTCTATGGTTAACCTTATCCTTCATAAACCCATCCGCTGACACGTCAACTCCCAAAATCTGAAAACATTTACTTCTTCCATAATCCCCCCTCCAATGTGATATCCAATTTTTCTTTATTTAAATCATTAGATACCCTCATCACCTTACTCTTATCTATGTTCACTTTTAACTTTCTACCTTTACACACTCTCCCAAACTCGTCCACTAACCTTGCAACTTTTCTTTAGAATCTCCCATAAGCACAGTATCATCAGCAAAAGTAACTGTGTCAACTCCCTTTTTGCATTTAATTCTCCATAATTTAATCCCACCCCTCTCCCCAACACCCTAGCATTTACTTCTTTTACAACCCCATCTATAAAATATTAAACAACCATAGTGACATTACACATCCCTGTCTAAGACCTACTTTTACCGAAATAATCCCTCTCCTACACACCCTAACCTGCGCCTCATTATCCTCATAAAAACTCTTTACAGCCTTCAGTAACTTACTACCTATTCCATACACTTGCAACATTTGCCACATTGCTCCCTCTATCCACTCATCAAGCCTTTTCTAAATCCATAACCAATAAAACTTTTTACCTTCCCAAATACTGTTCACATATATGCTTCACTGTAAACACTTGATCTAAAATCCCCTACCCACTCTAAAGCCTCCTTGCTCATCTGCAATCCTACTCTCGTCTTACCCTAATTCTTTCAATAATAACCCTGCCATACACTTTACCTGGTATACTCAGTAAATTTTATTCCCCTATAATTTTTACACTCTCTTTATCCTTCCCTTTATAAAAAGGGGAACTATACATGCTTCTGCCAATCCCTAGGTCCCTTTTCCCCTTTTTATACATTTATTAAAAAAAATTTCCAACCACTCCAGCACTATATCCCCCTGTTTTTAAATTTCTGTCATGATTCCACAACCAGCTGCTTTACCCTTTCATTCTACGAATGCCTCACGCACCCCCCCACACTCACATCCTGCTCTTCTTCACTCCTAAAAGATGTTGTACCTCCTTTACCAGTACATGAAATTACCGCCTCCCCCTTTTTTATCGACATTTAAAGTTCCTCAAAATATTCCCGCCATCTACCCAATACTCTAGCTCCCCATCTACTAACTCCCCTACTCTGTTTTTAAAATGGGCAAATCCATTCGGGTCCCTAGGCTTTCTTTTTTTTCCTTGTTTATCTCACTCCAAAATTTTTCTTGTTTTCAGAAAAATTTTTGACAGAGCCCTCCCATTCTTTCATCCGCTCTTCTTTTTACTCTCTCACCACTCTCTTCACCTTTCTTTTACTCTATATACTCTGCTCTTCTATTAACATTTCTGTTTTGTAAAAAACCCCTCATAAGCTACCTTTTCTCTTTTTTCACACCCTTTTTTTTTCATTCCACCATCACTCCTCTTTTCCCCCTGATCCGAAAATATAAAATATATAAATATTATTACCATACAGTATGTTTTAGATAATGAGTTGTTTGCTGGAAGAGATATCTACAAACAAATCAAACACATCAATGCAAGAGTAATGTGTGAAAAAGGTAACTCATGATAAAAATAATAATTATATTTGAAAACTTATTTGTATTAGGTTTTACTGTTATTTCAGAGCTGATAAGGTCATATCATGTCAAGATACAAGGTGCAATTGCAGAGGGTTTGAGTCAAATGACTAGAAACAGTCATGTACCAAATGATTGCCTGACAAAAACTTACCTTTTATAAAATTTTTTCCTGCTACATCTACTTAAGGGAGTTGTGTGCTTCATTATTTTGTTCAGCAGTAAATCCTTCAGATTCTTGACCTCGGTCTTTACAACAGCCACTGGGTCACCTTCGCATCTGTACTTCTCCAATCCTTCCGGAGGGTTTATTCCCCTTCTTAGGCAAGATAGTAGCTGATGACTTTTGAAGGCTCTTCTGATAAAGACTCCATGCCCGATATTCCATGTCTTTTTTTGAGAGCTGCTGGGTATACTGCTCTTGCTCCTGGAAAGATTTAAGATAATTTAAGTACATATGGTCCATAAGGGATGATTTTCAAATTCATCTTACCAACTGATCAGAATATTCATCCAGTAATTAAAAGTATTACCAAGTGAGATTTATCAAGATTTAAATCCAAGTCATATACAGTGGTACCGGTTAACGAATTTTTTCATTCCAGAATGCTGTTCAAGTGCCATTACCAAACGAATTTATCCCCATTAGGAATAATGTAAAATAGATAGTCCTTTTAGACCCCCAAAATACACTTACAAAAGATTTAAAAAATAAACTTACATAAAAGGGTGAGTTTGGGGACCATCGTTAACCGAGGTACCACTGTACGTATATTTTTTTAAAGCTAGTTATGATGAAAAGAAAAGGAAATGGGTAAACTATTACATACTGTATTGGGAGATATTTCTCTTTTTAAAGGGGTAAGATTTTCCCGAGTAATGTGGGGGCAATGTGTGTATTTAGATTATAGTTTCTACCTCAGGGAGGGCCAAATTATCTGAACTTTCATTTTGTCATTTCAGTGACTTGACATTTTCTCATATCCTAACCTGATTTCTTTCTGCTCTCCAATCATTGAAAGAGTTGAGGGTTTGAGCACATTAGATAGGAGTGAGTAGAGATAAGTGGTTTACATGAACTGATATGCTGTTGGAATGTGAGCAAGGTTACATTTATAAAGGAATTCAGGAAAACCAAACAAGACTTAGAGTCCTGGAGGTAGGAAGTACAGTGCCTGCCACTCTGTAGTGGTGGTGATGTTACAGTTTGGAGGGCCAGCTGAACTGGGAAGTCGGGCATGCTTCTGTAAAAACAGTGATTGAATGAGTGATGGTGAGTGTTTTCCTTTTTCTTTTCTTTTTACTGAGTCACCCTACTTTGGTGGGAGAGGGTCAGTGTTTAAAATATACCTTAGTCAAATTTGCCAATTGTAGCTTAAACAGTTTCTGTATTAAATTGTTTTTCTTTTTGAAAATTTTAGCAATATTTTTACAACATTGGTTTTTTTTCCCACAAAAGCAGGTGTCCCCAAAGAAAGGAAACACACTGACCATCAGTCCTTTAGCTGTCTTGCCCAAAATAGAGGAACATCACGAAGGTTAAATGACCCCCCAAAAACCACAAAATCCCCAACCCCTCCTTCAGAGCAAAAGCACTGTACTTTCCACCTGTTTGAGGACCAGGCCGGGGGGCATTGACCCATGGAACAACTTCCTGGTAGACCTCTAAAACTCGTGTCATTAAATGTTTTCCCTTTTGGAATCCTTCATAAATGTTACCTTGATCGCACACATAAGAACAAAAGAACATAAGAAAGGAGGAACACTGCAGAGGCCTGTTGGCCCATACTAGGCAGGTCCTTCACAATCCGTCCCACTAACAGAATATTTGCTCAACCCAATTTTCAATGCTACCCAAGAAACCCCCCAAAACCACTTACAGTATCCCCCATTTGTTTCCCAAATGTTCCACACATACCTGTGGATACCAAAAACCCCCTACCACTCAAAACCCTCCAATTTTTTTAGTTAATATCTTGCTGCATCCTTTTAAGTGACAGTAACAAAAAAACTTGCAAATAGTAAAATAAATGATTTCTTTAACCCTTTCAGGTCGAGCCCCCTGCTCTAAAACTTGCTCAGGGTCCAAGAATTAAAAAAAATTATCTTATGAAATGATAGAGAATCTTTTTCAAAAGTTAATGAAACCAAAAGTATGAAATTTGAGGGAAAACGTACAGAATTATGCTCTCGCAAATTTGGGTCTCGGCAATATTTATGCATTGTGTGATTTCGTCACTTTTTTCGCCCTACTTTTGGCTAATTCCATTGTTCCACTCTACCCAACTCATAGCTATTTTGCTAGTATTCCTTCTACTCTAACAACTGAAAACAAGAAACTGCCCATTTACTTATTTCAATACACAATAAAGTGATCAGAAATCGGATTTTGGCCAATTTCACACAAATTTAAAAATGCCAATTTTAAAATAGGGGCCAGGGAAAAAACAATGCAGACAAATTTCCCAGCACTAAAAAAAAAATTTTCTCTGTTTATTAGTCACATCTCCAGGTCCCTCTTATATTACGCTTGCTTTCCATTTTGAATTTTTATTCACACAAAAAAAGAATATAGAAGACTTACTGTAATAATTGTATTAATAATTTCAACCCATTTGTGAATGTGTATCAGACCGGCCATTTTGACAAGTATTGAATGAGTGAGTCATTTGTGTACTCTAGAATATTAGGGGAAAAATTGCTACTTTGAGCTCAATTTGAAGGTACTTTCAGTCTATTTCTGTAATATATCTTCCACACACCACAAAGTCTCTGTTTTACACCAAAAATATGGTCTCATTATGCACTGCGTGCTGCAGAAATTTTAAATAGTGCACACTTACCCTATAGACTTATTCTCTCATATGTAGGCCCCTACCGCTCACAGCTTATCCGGAAAGTGAGCTGAGCTCATGGCATTGTACAACAGGACTGACATTGGCTTCAAAGCCGTGATACAACGGGACTGACCCTAAAAGGGTTAACATGGGTAGTTTTACTGAATAGTTTTAAAAAAGAGATGTCAAATCTTTGTTTCTTCACCATATAACACCTCTACATATATGATATATTTAAATTTAATCCTCATATTAGCTAGACATAATACCTTAAGTTATACAGAAGATCATCAATCATTTAGCAAACACTTTTTGGCATCTGACATTATCCAGTCCTCTTTTTCACATATACATCTGAACAGATAATGTGAAAAAGTCACACACAAAAGGACCCTAAACTTGATGGAATTATTTGGTATTTTTAAAAACTGACACAACCTTTCCTGAAGTCAAAAAAAAGATCATCTTCTGCATTTAAAGGTAATGTACATGGTAATTTGACTACAAACAAACCTTGATATCCAGTTCATCTTTAGTCATCATGATCTTCGACTTCTTTTTAGAACTTGTCTCATTTTCACTGTCTGGAGATTCCATGTTCTCTTTCTGAATTATTTTTACATTGGTTTGCACTATGCGTCATAAGGAGGTCTGCGCAACACATTAAAAATTTACTCCCCTTTTCAGTCATTGCTTATTGTCTTTTTTCTGTTTCGATACCTGTAACTAATTCAGATATTTTTTACCCTCGTAACCCAGCTTAGGGCCAGACTTCGTTCATTGCCTGTTGCTTTTAGTGGCCTACTGGCCCAAATATCCATCACAGTCTGGTTGATTTATCACTTGGTGAGGTAGTATCCACTTTCCTCTTGAAAACTTCTACATTTGTTCCAGCAATATTTCTGGTATCTGCTTGTAGCAGGAAAGTATATTAATTTTATTTTCCAACTGGGTCTTTACCGTGAATGTAGAATGACTTACATTGCTCATCATTAAAATATGTAGGACCCTTCTAAAATACGACCACAAAATAGATTGTCACTTACACTTTAGAACATCCTTCAACAGTCTAGGAAGAATTACCATGCATTCTTCAAGATTTCATGGGGTAAATTCCATGACTCATAAAATGGCATTCTAAAGCTGTGGACAAGTCTACTCCCAAATATCGGGAACACATTCACTTCTTCCATACTCCCTCAGTCCAATGTGACATCCAATTTTTCTTACCTAACTCGTTTGATACCCTCATCACCTTACTTTATCTATGCACACTTTCAACTTTCTTCCTTTACACACCCTCCCAAACTCGTCCACTAACCTTCGCAACTTTTCTTTAAAATTTCCCCAAAGCACAGTATCATCAGCAAAAGTAACTGTATCTACTCCCATTTTGTATTTGATTCTCCATAATTTCATCACACCCTACTCCCAACACCCTAGCATTTACTTCTTTCAAAACCCCCCATCTATAAATATGTTAAACAACCATGGTGACATTACACATCCCTGTCTAAGGCCTACTTTACGGGAAAGTAATCTTCCCTCTCCTACACATCCCAACCTGACCCCACTATCCTCATAAAAACTCTACAGCATTTATTAACTTACTACCTATTCCAGATACTTGCAACATCTGCCACACTGTTTCCCCTATCCACCCTATCACATGCCTTTTCTAAATCCACAAATGCAATGAAAATTTCCCTATCTTAATCTAAATACTGTTCACATTTTGTTTCCCAATGAAAAACACTTGATCTACACACCCCCTTTACCCATTATAAAGCCTCCTTGTTCATCTGCAATCCTGCATACTGTCTTACCTCTAATTCTTTCAATAAAAACCCCTTTACCATACACTCTCCCTTTTGTATACTCAGTAAACTTCTTCCCTATAATTTTTCTAGTCTCTTTATCCCCTTCCCTTTATATAAAGGAATTATACATGCTCTCTGCCAATCCCTAGGTCCCTTTCCCCTCTTTCATACATTTACTGAACAACAGTACCAACCACTAAACTATACCCTTTCCCTGCTTTTATCATTTCTGTCATGATCCCATCAGTTCTAGTTCCTTTACCCCTTTTCATTTTACCCAATGCCTCATGCACCTGCCCCACACTCACATCTGGCTCTTCTTTGTCCTTTTAAAAATGTTATATTTCTCTAGCCAATGCATGAAATTATTGCCTATCTCTTCATAAACATTTAACAGTTCCTCAAAATATTCCCACCATCTACCCAATACCTCCAACTCCCCATTTCCTAACTCCCTATTCTGTTTTTAACTGTCAAATCCATTTGTTCCCTAGGCTTTTAACCTATTTATCTCTCCAATTTTTTTTCTTATTCTCAGCAAAATTTGTTGACAATACCTTACCCACTCATTTGCTCTTCTTTGCACGTTCTTCACCTCTTTTTCTCTCCATATACCCTACTCTTCATACCTTTTTGCTTTGTAAAAAACCCCTCATAATGTCTTTCAGTCATGTTATTCCTTAGAATATGGAAATTACTCACAGTAAGGCAGGGGGGGAATACACAAGTATAAAAAATAAAAGAAATGTACAGTGCAATTACTCAATAATAGTCATCATGGCCGCCCGAAGAAGATGGAAAGCATTCTCTCAAACAACAATTTTTCACTATGTTCACGAGGATTTGACTTCTTGACTGTCTGTGAAGAAAATATTTTTTTTAAGATATTTAAATTTCAAAGCAAGGGGCTAGTAACCCCTTCTCCTGTATACATTACTAAAGTTAAAAAAAGAAACTTTGTTTTTCTTTTTGGGCCACCCCGCCTTGGTGGAAGGCCGATTTGTTGAAAGAAAGATTTAAATTTCAAGTTCTAAACCCAGTTATAAGTACATACTTAAATGGCATGTATCAAACATGAAGCACATACCACCAAGTTACTAGTGAAGCCTAAACCATCCACATATCTTCCACAACCTTACACATGTAGCAGGCAGTGAGGGAATTACAGCCCATCTTGGCTCCTCCACTATCTTACGTATAAAAAAGGGAGTACCCACAATCTGTGTATCTTTCACCAAACCACGTATAAAAGGCAGTACCCACAATCCGTGTATCTTTCACCAAACCATGTAAAACAGGCAGTGTGAGGCCCACATCCCATCTATCCATCCTCCATCAACACATGTGACTGTAAGTCACAATGTCTTTTTTTTTTTCCCCAGAGCTATACACCCATGTAATATCAACTTCCCTTTGGGAAAAAAAAATTGTTATTAGATAATTATTTCACTCTTTCCTCCCTCCATCTTTTTATTGCTTTTTTTTCACCTTTCTGGTTGTTGTATTTCTTCTTTGGGACTGGTCTTGTACAGCCTGTTCAGTTTTCACAGATTGCCTAAGGGACCCTGGAGTCTACCACTGGTGATTCAGCTGCTCGTCACCTGGCACTATCACTTCTATTCTGTGTTTACCTCAAAAGAAGGTGCGATAAAGAAGGCATGAAAAACACTTTTAAAACAAGATAATCCTTTGATTACAGTATAAAAAACCCAGGTGCAGAAAAGGGTTGAATGTTGACAGTACAGTGGACCCCCCCCCCAAAATTTGCAAATTTTTTTTCGTGGCAACATATAATTTTTTATGCGTTTTTAACGCTTTAAAAATTAAGAAAAATATAATTTAATAATTTTGTAACATAAATATTAACAAATTCGGGGAAAAAATTTCCACATAAAATATAATTCTGTACAAATTTTTAGTGCTGTTGAGAGAACACAAAGCGACCGTAGAGGAAAACACAGTTGGGGTGGTGAAATGCCCCTGTACTCAGGGGTATTATATTTACATACTTTTACTAAATTAAATTATTACCATATATTTACCATACGTATACCAAAGAAAATGGGGTTGCATGAATTACAGTACAGTGAAACCCCGAGTATTGGCCGCCCGAGTTTCAGCCGTTTCGGCCGAACTTTATCCCGACTTTCGGCCGTTGTCTCCGACTTTCGGCCGTTGCCCCGATCCCTTTCGGCCGTTGCCCCGAGTTTCGCCGGCGTCCCGGGGGACCTGTCTGCCTGCCAGCGCTGCTTCGCCACGAGGCGTCGTGAGCCAGTCTAGCATTGTTTACCCTTGAGTGAACATTACCCTGCGCACTATCCAAACATTTCACAATAAATTCATTGTGTTTAGTGCTTGTTTATTGATTGTGACTGTGAAATAAGTCACCATGGGTCCAAAGAAATTTCCCCTAGTGGCCCCCCTGTGGTAAAGAAAGTGAGGAAACATCATAGAACTGAAGCAGGAGAGGTAGAAAAATATGAGATTTGGGAAGTGGGGAAGCTTTCCAGGAGG
Source organism: Cherax destructor (assembly GCA_009830355.1). NCBI lineage: Eukaryota > Metazoa > Arthropoda > Malacostraca > Decapoda > Parastacidae > Cherax > Cherax destructor. Next base: position 50,035 of record WNWK01009446.1, read on the forward strand.
GGTAGGGAAAAAAACAAATCTACTATCACTTCAATCCTGGCAAAGAGAAAAGAACTAAAGGGAAGCTGATGTTGTGAAAGGTGTTGACATGTTAGCCAAAAATAGATAAAAACAGTGGAAGAGGTTGAGAAGTTGTTGATGGTGTGGATAAACAAACAGATAGCAGGTGATAGTATTTCCGAGGCCATCATGTGTGAAAAGGCAAGGCAGTTGCATGCAGATCTTGTCAAAAAAAATGCTTGGAACCAGTGCTGATGTTAGTGAGTTTAAGGCTCAGCAGAGGCTGGTTTGACAGTTTTAAGAAGCGTAGTGGCTTTCGCGGCTGAAAAATTCATAACTGAATTTAAGGGGTATGTAGACACTGAAAAATCTGAACCCCAACAAGAGTTTAATTGTAACGAAACAGGCCTGTTTTGGAAGAAAATGCCAAACAGGACCTACACTACTCAGGAGGAAAAGGCACTGCGGACACAAGCCTGTAAAAGACAGGCTAACTCTCTTGTTTTGTTCTAACTCTAGTGAGGATTTTAAAGTGAAGCCTTTACTCGTGTATCACTCAGAAAATCCCAGTGTGTTCAAGAAACACAATGTCATCAAGGATAGATTGTGTGTGTTCTGGAAAGCAAATAATAATGCATGGGTCACAAGGCAAATTTTCATAGAGTGGGTCCATGAAATGTTTGGCCCCAGTGTGAAAAAATACTCCAGGAAAAGAAATTGCTACTCAAGTCCCCCTGGTACTGGACAATGCCCTGCTCATCCTCCAAACTTGGAAGACTTTTGTCTAGGGAATTCAGGTTCATCACAGTGAAGTTCTTGCTTCCTAACAACCCCTCCTCTCATCCAGCCCATGGACCAGCAGGTCATTTGTAACTTCAACCAAAACCAAAGCAGTGTTTGAAAAGTGCTTTGGGAAATGACCTCGACACTGAATTGACCCTAAGAGAGTTCTGGAGGAACACCTTAATATTCATAACTGCATAAGCCTTTTTAGGTAAGGCTTGGGAGGAGGACTTTCCCGAACTTTTAATTCTGCCTGGGGACAATTGTGGCCAGATTGTGTCGTCAGAGGGATTTTGAAGGGTTTGAGGCTGACCCTGGGCGACCCTCTGCCTGTTGTGGAAGGTATTGTGGCACTGGGCAAATCCCTGGGGCTGGGGGGTGAGGGGAGATGTGGAAGAGTTGGTGGACGACCACAGGGAAGAGCTAACCACTGACGAGCCAAGAGCTTAATCTGGGAAAAGCATCAGACCACAGCTGAGGAACACGCTCACAGGGGGGAGGAGGAAGAGGGAGGAAGGAGGTGCCTTCTTCAGTGCTTAAGGGCATGTGGAATGGGAATAAGTTGCAAAGTTTCGTGGGGAAATACCACCCCACAAGCTGAAACAACCCATCTTGCAACATGTTCAGTGATAAAAAAATGTCCCATTTTAGGGGCATCTTAAAGAGGCACCAGAAACAGAGCACTCTTGACAGTTATTTTGTGCGACAGGGTTCAAGTGATTTCAAGCTAGTCCTAGGGTTAAAATACAAAGAAGGGAAGTACCCAGAGAGGGACTTTTTACCTGAAGTCCTTAAGGAGGATTCCCCCTTTCCCAAAAAATGAGTGCCCCTCCCCCTCTCCTCCTCCCTATCTTTCAGATGCCAGCAGTCTCTTTTAATAAAGTTAAGTAAATATTATTTTAAATGTTTAATTATAAATTTATTACTTTATATATATTTATATGTTGTGTGTGTGTAAAAATATAGTTAATCTTTAAAAATGTATTTTTTGTGAATATTTTTGGGTGTCTGGAACGATTAATTGTATTTACATTATTTCTTATGGGAAATATTGCTTCAATTTCGGTGCTTGATTTAGGCCTAGCTCCTGGAACGGATTACGGCCAAACTCTGGGTTCCACTGTATACCAAAGAAAACAGGCTTGCACATTACAGTACATAGGGGGTAACATCAGTACGTATTTTACATTCTAGCACCGGGGGACAGCAGTACAGTACTCTTATGTGTTTATCTTTACATACTTTTTTTAAGGGGGATGTTTAAGTTAAGTTTGAAATTAAATTAAAGTGTTTTGGGGGCATATTTAGGGTTTAAACTATAAAAATAGGCATTTAATAGGCATTTTTAATCGGATCCAATTTGGGGTTTTTCAAAATTTGCGGTGTCTTGGTAACCCGCCAATTTGGGGGGGCTACTGTATTTAACTCAATGTAGAGCTTTGTCATATCAGTGATAAAGCTCTACCAGAGCAAAACATTATCACAATAAAAGCTATTCTTTTTTTTAACACTGTTGGTAGTACACCATATCCCTTATCATTATCAGTATAGGGCATATTCAATTGCCAGTTTATATCCAAAGACAATTGGTGCCAAATTTAAAAGAGGGATTATCAAGTAAATTAATCATTTAATAGTCAGATATCCAGTCAAAAACATTAAAAATAGAAAGGAAAAAGGTACAGTACCATAAAGAAATTGTAGAAAATAAAGTTTTACAACAATTAAATTGTCTTGGAATATTTGAAACTAGTTAGCTGCTTTTGAATTCTGAAGGGACAGTAATGCCTACACTCAAGAAAGGGTGGAGATGTTGCTTTTCAGGTCACATTAATTGTAATGTCTATGCTTGAGCAATGGTGAATGTTTTTCTGTTCAATTCTACTCCAGGAGAAACAGCCTTGACATGGTAACAAAAATATGATTTTTGAAGTACAGTAGCGTATAAAGCTTGGATTCATTTTTGTAATAATATTGGTAGAATTACCGATTAATATCTTAAGTAAAGGATATAATGTACTACGTACATTTTATGCACGGCTTTTCTTCAGGAGTTAGTCGCTAGTTGACATGGACACAGTGGGCATATACCTCCATGAGGTGTAATACGAAGGTGGTAGAAGTAGTAGTGATATAAGCTAGTAGTACTACTACAGGTAGTAGTAGTACAGGTTAGTAGTGATATAGCCACAGTAGTACTACTACAACTTATATCACTACCATTTTACCACCACTAGTATTATTATCTCACTTGAGAGTATATATATATACCCTCTGTGTCCATGTATCGCTTGTAACGGCTTGAAAAAGCTCCTGGAGAGCGAAACGTTGCCACAATAAAATGTCCCATTAGTTGCATTTGTGTCCTTTTACTTGATTCATTTTGTTTGATTCTAGTGCAAGTTGGACGAAACATTTGCTTATTTTGTTAATATTTTGTCACCCTGCCTTGGTGGGAGATGGCCAGTCTCCCAATGTGGGAGTCTGGAGTGCTAAACCTGTTGGGGTTATACAGCACCTGGGAGAATGGGAGGCATCATGAAACCTCCCTTGAGGGGAATGTCGTGAAGCTTCTTTTTAGGTATGATGTCCCAATTAACTGATTGATGGGCTGTTACAAAACAATAGATATTTACTGAGCAGCATATAGCCCCGTGGGTGCCCGGGCCCAGCTGGGACCCGCGTGCGCGTCTGGGACTACCAGCTCACCAACTCTGGAGTCCCCAAATCCGGGCAAAATTCTCGAAAAAAAAAACCTTCGAACACCGATTTGGATGACCCCCGGGCCCGTCGGGGCAGGGGGTTGTGTTTTTAAAACATGTTATTAAACAATATAATGAGAACAAAGTTTGTGTAGTTTTGTGTAGTAAAAAGTGAAAATTTGAAAAACAGCACTAATATTTGGGCTACAGGAAAAATTATTTGGAAAAAAAAAATTAAAAAAAAAATAAAAAAAAAAATAAAAAATACGGCCGACCGGCGTCAGCGATGTTGCCTCGGCTCATTTTGTAACAACCTCTATATCTCGGTAAGTATTAATTAAAAAAAATTTTTTTTTTTTGCCTATTAGATTTAGGAAAAAACTATTATTTCATGAAAATTTTCCGAAAATTTCGACCCTGGGGAAAGTTAAGAATCAGGGGTTTGACCCTGAAAGGGTTAATAAAAAAATTTTAAAGCCATATTGTTTAAAGAAAGAGGAATCAAAGTGTCTGGGTCATAAAATGTTCACAACATTTTTTGACCAGTTAATTTAAGCTTTAATCTCAGGCAAAAATTTCAGTTATATTTCTTTAGATATCCCAAAAACATTAATACAGTACTCAATCAAATAAAAATGCATGGGTGTACAAATTCATCAAGCCTATTTTTAGAAGCAGTGTATGACTTGTTTGGATTTTCACTGTGAATGCTGGGCCAAAAAAGTTACTGGGCTGATTTTCCTAAATACAGTGGTACCTCGAGTTACGAGTTTAATTCTTTTCAGAAGGCTGATCGAGTGCTGATCGAGCGAATTTGTTTCCATAAGGAATACAGTGGACCCCAGGTTTCGTAAACCCGGAAATCGTACATTTATGTAAATATAATATTATAAGTGCTTGTGGAAAAGTATTTTTGGGGGTCTGAAATAGACTAACCTACGTGACATTTTTTCTTAAGGGGGTAAATTCGTTCGGTAATGGCACTTGAGCAGACTTCAGGAGTGAAGTTTTTATGAAACTCGGGGTCCACTGTAATGTGAATTAGATTAATCCATTTCAGACCCCCAAAAATACACTTATAAAAGCACTTACAGAAATACACTTACATAATTGTTCGAGTTGGGAGTTGCTCGTATGTCGAGGTACCACTGTATCGCTTTTGTATACAGTGGACCCCCGGAGTTCGTAGGCGTCGGAGTTCGTAAAATTTGGAGTTAGTGACATTTTTTCGGAAAAATATTGGTTCGGTGTTCGTGGATCCGCTCGGAGTTCGTGATTAGTCCCAGACACGTACGCGTGGCCCGAGCGGGCCCAACACTCCATTGACAGTCAGTGTGCCATTGTTTACCAGCACCAACGCATTCATACCATACATTTTGTCATTATTCCATTGTTTTAGTGCTTGCAACTGCTAAATAAGCCACCATGGGCCCAGAAAGCTCGTAGTACCAGCCCTTTACCAAAGGGCTGGCACTAGGGAGAATGTCTTAAGTGATTCAGTGATTCTACGATATGTTGATACTAAAACAGCAGGAGTTGATAAAGGCTATAGTGCCTGCCAGCGATAAAGTGTAGCATTAACAGTGTAGCAAGTAAGTTAAGCCATTAATCTTAGAAAAATGATGACATGAAACTTAACTCCTCCAATGTTGTTGGAGTTATATAGGGCGACTGACAACACTGCCGTATCTGGCAGCCATCACTATTTCAGGCGTATCTTTCAGTGGCCCTTATACACCCAACAACAAACAACATGAACACCAGTCCTCACATTTGTAATGACATTTTATTCATTCTAGAGTATATGTCATGTTTCTATGTTATTAATATTGTTTATTATGTCATATTAGATGAATTGTGATAGATAAATAAGCCATAGAGTTTATATTAGTGTCATTTTGAAGCACAATTCCAAACATTCACCAGAAACAGAACTCTCTGGAACACTTTTTGAGCAAAATGGGTCAGTGACTCTCAAGCTGGTCCTAGTGGCATTAAAGGAAAAAGAAGGGAAGTAACCCCGGAAAAGAACTTGGTACCTGAAGTGTTAATGGAAGGGGATTCCCCTTCAAAACACTAGCAACTACTCCTTCCTCTCCTCTCCTTCCATCTTCCACACACCAACAACTCTTCAATTAAGGTAAGTGTCAAGTTAATACTGTTTTATGTACTTTGTATCTCATTCTTTCTGTGTAATTTAATGTGGAAACAATATTTATTTTAATACTTTTGGGTGTCTGAAACGGATTAATTGAATTTCCATTATTTCTTATGGAAAATAGATTCGGAGTTCGTAATATTCGGTGTTCGGAGCGCCCTCTGGAACGGATTATTACGAACTCCGGGGTCCACTGTATAATGTTTGTAAGTAATTGTGAGTACTTACACGTACAATATAAAGTACTGTAGATAAAATTATGCTTTCTTAAATATTGAAAACAGCTAAAAAACTATACATGGGTGTCAAGAAAGAGTAGCTATTGCAAACATCTAAAGTTATAGAACAGAAAAAGGGTTTCTCAGATCACAACAATTCTAACTTTGCTTGTGTTGGGGATGAACATAAACCACTAAACTTGAGGGCTGACTTCATTTGATATTACCAACAAAATACTGAAATCTCTTATTTGTTAGTTATTATATTCACGATAAAATACTCAACCCTTCGCAAGAATGAAGGCTCCTTCTTGTAGAGAGCATTTGTTAACAGTTTCTAAATTGGAAAGGAAATATTAAAGGAATCTATATTAAGAAACACAGGAAAGTAAAGATGAGTTTATATTGAATGTAAGTAGAAGTTTGTAAGATTTACCTGTCATCTTACGTGTTCATGAGACAGAAAAAAAAAGGCAGCAATCGTGTCAGAGTGCAAAACATGCAACAGGCTTGCGTTTCACACTCCTTTGACAAGATCTTAGTACCTTCTTGGATAGTTGTACTCTTTTCTGGAAAAACACCTAAGAGTAAATGTAAAATGTTTAATGACTTCTATTTTTATGTTGTGGACTATGCTAAGAATTCAGAAAAAAAGAATGTATTAAAGGTCATTACACATAATGTTTTGATTATTCCTAGTTTCATTATTTTGTAATAAAACATTATACTGTAGGAAAGACAACCAATATGGCTTAACTTTTTTAAACTGTCATATCTGGGAACCTCTGCAAAGACAGTGATATTGTATAAATAATGGTGAAAGTCTTGAATGATGGTGAAAGTGTTTCTTTATTTTTTGGGTCACCCCCACCTCGATAGGAGACAGCCAACGTGTTGAGAAAAATAAAACTAAAATTTTGAAGTAACAACTTCTAGCTGATAAGGGTCTTATTTAGCAATATTTGCTCATGGATTCGTATTAAAACACTGTAGAATGTATGTATATATCATCCTTGCATGATTAAAGTCAAGTCGTGAACAAGTTGCCTTATTTGTGCATTGTTCCAGTTATGGTATTGTGCCTTTTTATGTTAGTTGCCTTATTTCCCTATTTGACACCACTGCCATACATTCTTTCTATATAATGACATCTCTTATGTCATTTTAATCAGAAGGTAAAACAGTTACTGTATTTCATTACTAAATGAATTTGGAAAATGTATCAGGCATTCATATTCTGGAACCAATACCACTGTTTACATGATTAATTTAAAGAGGATAATCAATTCACTTGTCTTAGGCACCTTCTGCTTTACCAATACTCATAGTAGTACAGTGGACCCCCGAGTTTCGTAAAAACTTCACTCCTGAAGTCTGCTCAAGCGCCATTACCGAACGAATTTACTCTTTTAAGGAAAAATGTCATGTAGGTTAGTCTATTTCAGACCCCCAAAAATACACTTCCACAAGCCCTTACAATATTATACTTACATAAGTGTACGATTTCCGGGGTTTATGAAACTCGGGGGTCCACTGTATTTGCTGACTGCATTACCAGAGTTCCATAGTTCATTTGCAATATTAGATTTCAATAATGATTTCTTTCAGAAACACTTAATCACGCTAATTGTATAATTTTAACACACTATTTGTTCAATATGCAGAAGTTGCCTTTAGAGGGGCTCTGGTGGTCTGGTGGCTAAAGCTCTCGCTTCACAGGTGAGGCCTGGGTTCGATTCCCAGCCAGGGCAGAAACATTGGGCGTGTTTCTTTACACCTGTTGTCTATGTTCCCCATCAGTAAAATGGGTACCTGGGTGTTAGTCGACTGGTGTGAGTCGCATCCTAGGACACTGACCTAATCTGCCCGAAATGCTCAGCATAACAAGGGACTTTCTATATAGTAGTATGTCACTGATGTCAGCTAGGCCTGTATACCATGTACATGTACTTGTAGTAAATAAAGATATTATTATTATTATTATTATTATTATTATTATTATTATTATTATTATAGAGATCCACTGTCTGCCTTTATGAGGATTATTTTTTTTAACACACCGGCCGTCTCCCACGGGGGCAGGGTAACCCAAAAAGTTGTTTTCTTCTTTTTACATTGAGTAATTTATACATAAGTTTCTGCCCTTGCTCCTGGCATTTTAGTTGCCTCTTCGACACATGGATTACGGAGGAAGAATTCTTCTCCAATTCCTCATGGAGTATTTTTACTCAAAATATTAACTGTTTAGAAACCTAGTTTATCAAATTCATTAAATTAAATTGTTATAAGAATGTATTTTGACATAATGGTGTACAGTACATTGTTGCTATTATATTCATGTGAGTGAGCTAAACCTGTAGCGGTCTCAGTTCCTGGAAGAATGGGATGAAATCTGGTTTGATCTGGGGAAGGGAGGTCAAGTTCAATTAATTGGATCAGGATTTCCTCACCAAAGAGACAATAAAAACTGTATAAACACAAGCAAAATGGAGGACCCCGGAGTGCACTTTACAATACACAGTCAGATATTCCATATTAAGGTTTGTGAACAGTGATCCATCTTACTGTCTTAGCCACAGTGAGATACCTGACTTTAAAAATTTAAAGATGATGAACTGAGAATAGCATAAGGAAATGCAAAATGAAAGTGGAAATTAGGTTAAAGTAGCCATAGAGTGGCATATAATAATAAGGTGAAGGCTGGAGCAGAAGCAGAGACTGGGTATGATACAGTAACTATGTACAGTAACTCCTAACATAAAAAAAAAGGCGCATGAGAAATTAGTATGGATGAATGTTAAGAGACAAAAAATAAATTTGTGTAACAATGCCCTTGCTGCAACCACCGTACTGTACATCCATGCATGACACAGCACACTGGTTACACTTGATCAAATACAGTCCTTGTCTATATGCTATACAACAATGTCCATGAGAAAATACAATGAAAACAAATAATCCCATTACAACAGTTCAAAGTATGAAAAAACTACTTTCTTAGTAGGTATTGATGAATTACAGAGGAAGAACAACATATGGACTTTTGCTATCCAAAAAAAAAAAAAAAAAAAAAAAAAGTCATTCCACCACCAAGACCTATGTGCAATGCAATACATATACACAAACCATCCCCCGTAAAGGTTTCTACAAACCTGAATAATTTCCTGCTTGAGCTTATTCCAAACAGATGAAGAAAAATAAAGAGGTGCTGTGCTTTCCTTACAAAGGTTCATAACTGACAATGTCTACCATTTTCTTAATAGAAAATGGACAAAGCAAGCTAAAAGGGTAGGGGGAAATCCAAATACTGTACTGGTAACATAAAAATACCTTGGAGGTTGACAGTAACTTCTAGTTCATCAAAACCAAACACAGAAATATACAGTGAAGCCCCGAGTTTTGGCCACCCGAGTATCAGCTGCTTCAAGTTTCGGTCGCTTTTTGCTAATTTTGTCCCAAGTTTCGGCCAGCGTACCAGACCCATCCACGCTTGCGGGCCCCCCGCGGCGCCGTGAGCCCCGTCTAGCGTTGTTTACCATTGAGTGAACATTACCCTGCGCACTCATCCAAACATTTCACAATGTACGGAAAAAAAAAAATCTATTATCACTTCTATCTGGCGAGAAAAGAAATCAAGGAAGCTGATGTTGCGAAAGGTGTTGACATGTTTGCCAAAAATAGATCAAAAACAGTGGAAGAGGTTGAGAAGTTGTTGATGGTGTGGATAAACAGTAAACAGATAGCAGGTGATAGTATTTCGAGGCCATCATATGTGAAAGGCAAGGCAGTTGCACGAAAGAATCTTGTCAAGAAAATGCCTGGAACCAGTGCTGATGTTAGTGAATTTAAGGCCAACAGAGGCTGGTTTGACAGATTTAAAGTGTATGGCATACACAGTGTGATAAGGCATGGTGAGACAGCCAGTTCAGACAAAAGTGCGGCTGAAAAATTTGTGAATAAATTTTAAAAGGGTACATAGACACTGAAAAATTCGAACCCCAGCAAGTGTTTAAGTGTGATGAAACAGGCCTGTTTTGGAAGAAAATGCCAAACAGGACCTACATTACTCAGGAGGAAAAGGCACTGCCAGGACAAACCTATGAAAGACAGGCTAACTCTCTTGTTTTGTTCTAATGTGAAGCCTTTCTTGTATCACTCAGAAAATCTCAAGTGTTCAAAAACACAATATTGTCAAGGATAGATTGTGTGTGAAGTGGAAGGTTAACAATAAGGCATGGGTCACAAGGCAAATTTTCATAGAGTGGGTCCATCAAGTGTTTGGCCCCAGTGTGAAAAAATACCTCCAGGAAAAAATTGCCACTCAAGTGCCTCCTGGTACTGGACAATGCTCCTGCTCATCCTCCAAACTTGGCAGACTTTTGTCTAGGAACTTCAGGTTCATACAGTGAAATTCTTGCCTCCTAACACCACTCCTCTCATCCCGCCCATGGACCAGCAGGTCATTTGTAACTTCAAAAAACTGTACACCAAAGCAGTGTTATATCTACAACTGCATAAGCCTTATAGGTAAGGCTTGGGAGGAGGCTTCAGGACTTTATAAACTCTGCTTGGAGACAACTGTGGCCAGATTGTGTCCAACAGAGGAATTTTGAAGGGGTTTGGGGGCTGACCCTGACGACCCTCTGTCTGTTGTGGAAGGTATTGTGGCATTGGGCAAATCCTAGGGTTGGAGGTGAGTGGCAAAGATGTGGAAGAGTTGGTGGACGACCACAGGGGCGAGTTAACCACTGACGAGCTGCAAGAGCTTCATCTGCAACAGCATCAGACCACAGTTGAGGAACTTGCTTCACAGGAGGAGGAGGAAGAGGGAGTGAAGGGGGGTGCCTTCTTCAGTGCTTAAAGGGCATGTGTGGAATGTGGAATAAGCTGCAAAGCTTCATGGAGGGAATACCACCCTGGGAAAACTGAAACAACCCATCTCTGCAACATGTTCAGTGACAAACAATGTCTCATTTAGGGACATCTTAAAGAGGTGCCGAAACAGAGCACTCTTGACAGTTATTTTTGTGTGACAGGGGGGCTAGTGACCCCAAGATGGTCCTAGTGGCATTAAAAGACAAGGGAAGTAACCCCAGAAAGGGGCTTGTTACCTGAAGTCTTATGGAGAGGGGTTTCCCTTCCAAACAATGAGTGCTCCCCTTCCCCCCTCCTCCTCCCCATCTTCCAGATGCCAGCAAGTCTCTTCAATAAAGGTAAGTAAATGTTATTTTAAATGTTTATTTAAATGTTTAATTGTAAATTTATTGCTTTATATATATTTATAATTGTTTTGTGTATGTAAAACTATAGGTATTCTTTAAAAAATGTATTTTTGTGAATATTTTGAGGTGTCTGTAACGGATAAATTGTATTTCCATTATTTCTTATGGGAAATATTGCTTCGACTCTCGGCACCTTGAGCTTTAGGCCTAGCTCCTGGAACAGATATGTACGGCGAAACTCGGGTTCCACTGTATACAAAAGATTGTTGAGAACTAACAGAAAGTTTATTCAAAAGGAAAGAGGACCAGGAAAAATCAAATATTGCAGGTCATTTTGTGTATTGTTCCAGTGCAATGGTATTGTGGTTTTTATTCTTTACAGGTACAGTGGACCCCGGAGTTAGTTAACGTAGAGGCTCGTGAAAATCGGAGTTCGTGAAGTTTTTCACGAAAATATTTGTTCGTTGTTCGCGAATCCGCTCGGAGTTCATGATTCGTCCCAGACGCATACGCGTGGCCTGAGCGGGCCCAGGCACTCCATTCAGCATCAGTGTGCTATTGTTTACTAGCGAGTGACTGCCACCCACGCATTCATATCCTATTTAATAGATACACGGCAGGATAATTTTCAGAGTTTAAATGAGCACTGGGCACCGTACGTTGATCTGTCATCCTTGTACTATTAGATATAACATCATTGGTAAGTATGAAACACTGGAGGAAGATTCGAGTACATCTTGGGCCTATCATACGGCTTGACAAAACTTCTGGAGGGCGAAAAGTTGCCACAATAAAATGTGGCATTAGTTACCCTATCATACCTACTCTTGAAACTATGTATGGAGTTTGCTTCCATATATTTACCAACAGTTAAGACTAGAAATATTTCTCGCTCATTATTCCAGTGTTTTATTGCTTGCAACTGCTAAATAAGCCACCATGGGCCCAAAAGCTCTAGTGCCAGGCCTGTGGTAAAGAATGTCAGAAATACAGTAGAATTGAAGGAGATACAGTGGACCCTCGGTTAACGAAATTAATCTGTTCCAGGAGCTATTACTTAATCTGAATCTTTGTAATCCGAACCCTTATTTCCCATAGAAATAATGTAAATACAATTAATCCGTTCCACAAAAAAATATTAACATTCTAAATAAAAAAAAACAATATATATATATACATTTACTTACCTTTATTGAAGAGTTGCAGGCATCTGGATTTGGGAGGATGACAGGGGCAGGGGTGTTAGGGGTTTGGGAAAGGGGACATCCCCCTAAAGGACTAGGTAAAAAAGTCCCTCTCTGGGTTACTTCCCTTTTCTTTTAATGCATGAATGCTCCCTCTCTGCATGCCTGTTACACTCCCTGCATGACTGCTACACTCCCTGCATGACTGCTACACCCCCTGCATGACTGCTACCTCCCTGCATGACTGCTACACTCCTGCATGACTGCTACACTCCCTGCATGACTGCTACACTCCCTGCATGACTGCTACACTTCCTGCATGAATGCTACACTCCCTGCATGAATGCTACACTCCCTCATGAATCTACCTCCCTGCATAAATGCTACCACTGGGGTGCCACTAGGGCTTCTTTGGACCCATGGTGACTTATTTCAAGTGACAATCACTAAACCACCAAAAGCACCAAATCTATTGTGAATGTTTAAAAGAGCACGCTGGGTAATGTTCTCTCAATGTTAAACAACCTACACTGAGCGTCTTGCACAGGCGCGGAGCAGGCAGACACGTCTAAAAAACCCGCTAACTGAGTTTTTAGCTATCCGATTGCGAAAAAAGCTTTGGTAACCGATTTTTTTATTAACCGAGGTCCGCTGTAATAGCAAAATATGAAAGTGGTTTGTGTGGCGAGCTGGCCAGGCAGTATGGCAAAGCCCATTCAACCATCACTTCCATTGTGGCCAAGGGAAAGGAAATCCAAGGATGCTATTGTTGCGAAAGGTGCAAGTATGGTCACAAAACAGAGATCTCAAGTGCTGGAAGATGTGGAAACTGTTGTTGTTGGTGTGGATGAACGAGAAACAATTAGCAGGAGATAGTGTTACGCAGGCGATAATATCTGAAAAAGCAAGGCAGTTGCATGATGATCTCGTCAAGAAAATGCCTGCACGAGTGCTGAAGTGAGCGAATTTAAAGCCAGCAAAGGCTGGTTTGACAGATTTAAGAAGCGTAGTGGCATACATAGTGTGATAAGGCATGGTGAGGAACCAGTTCTGACCAAAGTGCAGCTGAAAAATATGTGCAGGAATTCAATTGGTACATAGAGGCTGAAGAATTCAAACCCCAACAAGTGTTTAATTGGAAGAAAATGCCAAACAGGCCCTTCATTACACAGGAGGAAAAGGCACTGCCGGACACAAGCCTATGAAAAACAGGCTAACTCTTGTTGTGTGCTAATGCTAGCGGGGATTTTAAAGTGAAGCCTTTACTGGTGTATCACTGAAAATCCTGAGTGTTTAAGAGATGCAGTGTCGCCAAGGCTAATTTGTGTGTGATGTGGAAGTCTAACAATAAGGCATGGGTCACTAGGGAAATTTTCTTTGATTGGTTCCATGAAATGTTTGGCCCCAGTGTGAAGAAATATCTCGAGGAAAATAATTTGCCACTTAAGTGCCTCCTGATAATGGACAATGCTCCTTGTCATCCTCCAGACTTGGCAGAGCAAATTGTGCAGGAGTTTAAGTTCATCAAAGTGAAGTTCTTGCCCCTAATACCACTCCTCTCCTCCAGCCCATGGACCAGCAGGTTTTTCAAATTTTAAAAAATCTCTACCCCAAAAGCAGTTTCAAAAGTGCTTTAAAGTGACCCAAACATTAATTTGACCTAAAGATTTTTGGAAAAGATCATTTAATATCCCATTTTAAAACCCTTAAAGGAAAGGCGGGAGTGACTCCCGGACTTTGAACTCTGCCTGAAGAAAATTGTGGCCAGACTGTGTCCCAGAGAGGGATTTTAAAGGGTTTTTGTTGATGGCCTCAAAACCCCTGAGCCTGAGCCTTTGGGGAAAGACATTGTGGCACTGGGCAAGTCCATGGGTTGAATGTTGTCCCGAGGAGATGGGGGAAAGGTGCCTTCTTCAATGATTAAGGAGATTTGTGGAATGTGGAGCAGGATGCAGGCTTTATGGATAAATATCCCCTAAAAAAGTTTGCGGGCCGTGCCAACAGTAAATCAATGTGGTGTCCCATTTCAGGGAATTTTTAAAAAAAAAGAACACAGAGCTCCCTGGACAGATTTTTGTTAGGGGGGTCCAGTGACTCTCAACCTGGTTCTAGTGGCAAAAAAAAAAAAGTAACCCAGAAAGATTTTGGGTCCTGCAGTTTTTGGGAAAGGATTTCCCTTCAACCTGAACTCCTCCACCCTTTTCCCCCTCCCCCCGTCTTACACATCAACAACTCTTCAAAAAAGGAAAAGTGACATGTTTTTTGTATTTTAATATTTCTCATTTTTTTTCTGTGTAATTTAATGTACATTTAATGTAGAAACTAAATTTTTTTTTAATATTTTTGGGGTGTCGGGAAACGGATTAATTTTATTTCCATTATTTCTTAGGGGGAAAATAGATTGGAGTTCGTGATATTCGGTTTCGCCGGGGGCCCCTGGGCAATTTCAACTCAGGGGGCCACTGTACATTTGTGGGTAGAGTGGTACAAAATGCCAACAAACCTAAATAAACCTCCAAACAATATCTAAACTTTACAAGCTTTTCGTCTTTAACTTACATATACACTTGTCTTGGAAAAAGCACACATGATCCCAAATTTAAATTAAGACTTTTTCACAAATTTCAAAAATCTTATGATCTGAAATCCTGTAAATAAGTTTTAAATGAAAAGGTGATACTCCTGCCCGGCCCGGGGTCAATGTTTGATACTACTAACATTCTTTCTAAACCTCGCAAAAACTTGTCTGTCCGCTTTTAGTGTCTTGGGGGCTACCATAATCTCCCCAGTCTCTGTATGGTGAACGGCGCCCCGAAATATAGTAAATTTTTTTTTCCCCCTATATCCCCCCAAGGCAGGGTGACATAAAAAGAAAAACTTTGTTTTTTTTTTTAAATTATTAATTATACAAGAGGGCTTTGGTAAATTATTGAAAGAAAAAAGTTTTAATGTCAAAATCTCACAAAAAAAAAATTCTTAATATAATTATCACAAATTATTTCTGAAAGTTTGAAAACTTAATTGAACTTCAGGTAATAACAGTGTCCCAAAACCCGACTTAACTTATTTTAAAAAAAGCTGATTATTTATAAAGTGGTATGCCAGTAATACAATTGCCCTTTCAATGAACCCTCAGTAGTTTTTTGTATGGAACCAAGGCAGACTGTGTTTAAAAAGTTACAAAATTTCCCAAAATAACTTAAATGGATGGAGGGGAAAAATTTCCCAAAATAATTTTAAAATGAAAAAGTTAATACTTCAGAAAAACCATTATCCTCTGCTTTCCTAAGGAACCAAAAAACATATTTCTTCCCCCCTTGATGAAGCCTCTAAATAAAATTAAAAATATATATTTGGTGAAGTTAAAGTAGCAGTGCCCTGTACTGTTTTAACCTTTCCCTAACCCCCATGTACACACTTTTAATCTTAACAATGATCCAAAAAAAAAAAAAAACTTTCATCATTCAACACTTTCACCATACTCATAAAAATCAATGACTCTCAGAGGCACTCAGATATGACAGTTCAGATGTCCCCCTCAGATATGACAGTTCAGATGTCCCCAAACTGCCAATATCCCAACCCCTCCTTTAAAGTGGAGGGACTGCCCTTTCCGGACCCAAATCCTAACGGTTCCTGAATCCCTTCACAAAATATTATCCTCTCCCCCCCAAAAGTCAGTTTATTCCTAAACATAAATAAAGGAAAAACAGGAACTGGAGGAAAGTAAATATATTATAAATATTTTTTTTAAAAATGGAAAAAAACGGAAGTCATGTTCTCAAAATTAATATCTTTAATTATTCCCAAACAGTAAAAAAATTACCAAGTTCACTAGATAAAACCTGCCAAAAATTTTTTTATGTTGAATAATGATTTACCATGATTATCTAAACTTTTTAAAAAAATACTATCCCCTCTTTCATTTCAACTGTGAAAACCATATACTTTTGTATACAAGCATAAACAAAATGTATTAAAAACAAGAATAAAAATTAGGGCCCATAAATTTTGGGAAAAAATGCCTTAAAAAAAATTTGAACTGTCTCAAAACAATAAATGCTTTGAAAGTTGAAAGGCAGCAGTTTCTAGGTTGTAAGGCTTTTATATCCCCCTATAGAAATCAAACATGTTTATGCTTTCATTTAATTCCCCTTCTAAAATCATCTTTAAACCCGAATTTTTTATAAGTTTTCCCCTTTTGATCACAAAACCCTGACCTCAACTTTTTGCAATTCTGCCTCAGCATGCCCAAAAGGGAAATGTTTTCCAGACAAGTTCAAGAGATGTTTCAGCAATAAGTAATTTTGCTCGTCTCATTGGTCTTTTTTGGAAGGATTCAGGAAACTGGTTAGCTGGACTTGAGTCCTGGAGGGTGGAAAATCATTTTTTTGATAGGGGGGGTTGGGATCCCTTTTTTGTGTGACATCTAAAAAGTCTTCTGATTCTCTACAAAGACACTAATAGTGTGAATGTTGGAGTTTTTTTTTTTTTCTGGGGTCACCCCCGCCTCGGTGGGGGACTGTCAGCATGCTGAAAAAAAAAAGGAACCCGAAATCTAAAGAAAGATAATACTCCATAATGGATTTTTGGGTTTAATTGGCCTTTCAAATACTGGCTTGGAATGTCAACACCACTGTAGAGGGGCTCTGGGAATATGCAACAAAAGTGAGGGGTAGAGGGAAAATTGTTTCTTGAGCTACAGAAAAATGTTTTTGGGAAAGGAAACAGGAGAATCACAGTTTGCTCTATCTCCGGAAACAAACCCAAGCTGACTGCTAAAACATAACTCACACACTGAGGGCCGGGGTTGATCCTCAGTACGGCTGGAAACATTGGACGTACAGTATTTCCCCAAGACACCTGCGTCCATGTTCACCCATCTATAAAAAAGGTACCTGGATTTAGTCAACTGGTGTGGGTGCATCCTGGGACTAAATTAATTTTAAAAAACCCGCATAACACGAGGCTTTCAACATAGTAGTATGTCACTGATGTCACTAGGCCTGTATACCTTGCCCTGTAATTGTAGAAATAAAGAAATTTTTGAAAAAAAAAAAAAAAAAAAAAAAATTACAGATACAGTGGACCTGCTATTGAACACTCCAAAACTCACCCTCATTCCGAATTTGTTCAAGTGCTGTTACCAAACGAATTTATTCCCATAAGGAATGATGTAAATTAGATGAGTCCATTTAGACCCCCAAAAAAACATTTTAAAAGCACAAAAAAAAATAAACTTCATAAAAGGGTGAGTTTTGGAGTGTTAAAACGGGGGACCATTTAAATTACAATCCTCGAAATGCTTCAAAACCATGGGCTTTCTATATGCAAAAAATTACCCATCTCTGTACAAACATTGTATCATGTGAAAATAAATCTTTGACTCTTTTCCTGGAAGTTCCGGGGGTCAATGGGGCCCCGGTTTCGAAGGGCCCCATGTTGGGGGGCCTGATCAACCAGGCTTTACTGCCGGGGACGCAGTCCCAAAATACGAAACCCCAGCCTGGCTGGTCAGGTCAAAATTTAGGTGCCTGTCCAGTGCCAGCGAAGACAGCCAGGGGTTTTGGAATCCCCCCTTTTGTATGCTGGGAGGCAGTTAACAGTATTGGGCCCTGACACTTTTGTTTGTTTTCAACGTGTGTGGACCCCCGCTTTTTATTGGGGGGATGTTCCTTGTCAAGTCTTTTTTCTTTTGTGGGTGACTCTCGTGTGCAAGTTTGGTACCCTAACCCTCTAGGATTTTTCCCAAATGTATATAATAATGTATCTCTCCCCCCTGCATTCTAGGGGGTATAGGTTTAGGGAAATCGTTCCCAAATTTAGGTGGTTTATGGTTATGGTGCCGTGAAAAGGGTTTTCTGCACATTTTTTGGTCAGCAATTTCACCCCTTGAAAGGTGCAGTTTGTTCAGCAATATTCCCGCCTAGATGCGACCCGAAAAGTGTCATCATGGGGGCATCCCCGGTTTTTAAGGTTCCCCCATTATCCATCCTGTCATTTTTTTAGATGTGATTCTCAGTGTTATGGTCCTTTAAGGTGAGATCCTCTGACATGATCACTCCCAGGTCTTTGACATTGTTTTCGCCTTTGTGTGGTTTGAATTTGTTTTATACTCCGATGAAATTTTAATTTCCCCCCGTTTTCCATATGGAGTAAATTTCTCATCATTGAACTTCATATTGTTTTCTGCAGCCCATTTAAAGTTTGGTTGATTTGCTTGGAATCTTGCAGTGTCTTCAATGTTGGACACTGTCATGCAGAGGGTGTCTTCCCAAAGGGGGACCCGACCTGTAGTTTATACCCCTGTCTTTTCCCATTGAGGATGAGGAACAAGATGGGGCCCGGGACTGTGCCTTGTGGCAGACTTTCACTGACTTCAGACTTTACTCTGTTATCTACTCTTTTTGTTCTATTTGTTAGAAATTTTAGATCCATCTACCAACTTTTTCCCGTTTTTCCCTTTTTCATGCATTTTGTGTGCTATCCCCCATGGTCACATCAACAAAAGTCCCCTATGGTCACATCAACAAAATGATCCCAAAAGTACTTTCTTAAATTGCAAAATAAAGATTTTCACTGCATTCTCACCCCTGAAAGTTCAAAATACGTAATAATTTTCTGTAGCTGTATGGAAGGGTGGAACATTACACTCCTCTATCTTCCCCCAAATTTTCAAAAAAATTCATTCTTACCACAGATGAGAAAAGGTATCAGTATTGCTATATTTGAATGAAAAAGTCAAGAGAAGATTATTTTGTCTAAGTTATATGTTTGGATGAGGATGGGGGGAAGTATTTTCATAAATGAAAACACACAAACTATCTACAGTGGATCCCGATTCGACACCCGGGAAATCGTACAATTATGTAAGTATAATTTATAAGTGCTTTTGTAAGTGTATTTTGGGGGTTGAAATGAACCCTACTTGACATTATTTCTTAAGGGTAAATTCGTTCGGTAATGGCATTTGAGCATTTTGTAATGAATTTTGCTTTTACTCGGGGGCCCACTGTACATATATAAAAAACATTATTTGAAATTAACATTTTCTTCTTAAAAAAATTTAAAGCAGTTAATTCTTGTTATTTTAAATACATTATAAACTCCTCTGCATTTTTAAATAAAGTCCCTTTTGTGTAAAAAACACAACTAACATTAAATACAATCATACAGTGGTTCCCGGTTTGTCCAAATTTGTTCCCAGAAGACTGTTCGAGTCCCGTTACCAAATAATTTGTTCCCATAAGGAATAATGAAATTAGATTATCCTTTAGACCCCCAAAAAAACCTTTCAAAGCCAAAAAACTTACATAATTGTTGAATGGGAGATGTATGAAAAATCGGGGGTCCACTGTATAATTAAATAATAGGAATAATTTACATACAAATAATACATTAGGGGGTTTTTTGTGTATTTTCAGTCATGAAATTTATGAAGTGCATATCTGTCTTTCTTTTTTTTCAACATTATATTACATTAAACTACATTTTGTATACTGAGAAAAAAAAAAAGGTTTTTAATGGTTCATGTTGATAGGGCAGTATTATTAGAAACAATCGGTGGAAATAAAAAAAAAAAAACTCATTGAAGACCTGGTTAGGTTAGGTAGGTTTGTCGGAAACGGAAAGTTTTTCCCTACATGGATCTTAGTCATATGAAGACTTGCAGCTGAAATTTTTGGTCTTGAAAAAAGCCTTCTCGGGTAATCCCCCCCTTTAAAAAATTATGGTTGATTATATAACCAATAGTAAAGATTAGGGCACATCCCTTTGGACATGTTCATCAAATCAATTTAAGTTGTCATGATTTTATTAGGTTTTCCAGCTTTATCTCTTTTAAATTGTTGCCATGGGAACACTGGATCTCCTTTTTTTGGAACATGTTGAATGTCTCCTCAAGGAGTTTAGGTATAGCAACTCCACTCTTCTTTTCAAATTCTGTGGAAGTAATAAATATGATAAATATCCTCAAAAGAGGTTGTTTAACTAAATTTTGTTGGCTTGAGAAAATCAGATTTTTGTAAATTAGAAAAATAAGTTCTGACTCACGATTCATGGGTGGAAAAATCGGGTTTTTGTAAATTAGAGTGGTAAGTTCTTTCATATTCATGGGTGGAGGATCGACCTCCACAACACAAAAAAGCCCATAACCAAGTATTTCAAATTGGGTTTAACCATAAGTTAGGCAAAAAATTTTGGGCGAATTTTATCATTACACCTTAATTATCCCTGTAAGCTTTGAATTGCTTAAAAAGCTGTGTGGGGGTCAATATATTTAAGAATATATTAATCTTTAAATAAAATAGTAAATACTGTAATGATTAATTATAAATACCAAAATTTCTTTTATTAAGTGTAGAAGTGAGAGTGAGAGAGGAGTGTTGGGGGAAAAATCAGCTGGGGAGTGAGGGGGGAGTGTTGGGGAAAAATCAGCTGGGGGAGGGAGGAGTGTTAGGAAAAATCAGCTGGAAATGAGGGAGGAGTGTTGGGAAGTCAGCTGGGAAATGAGGAAGTGTGTTGGGGAAAAATCAGCCAGAGTGAAATGTTGGAAACTCAGCTGGGGGGGTGAGGGGGGGTGTTGGAAGAATCAGCTGAGGGGGGAGGAGGGAAAGTTGGAGAACAATCAGCTGGAGTGAGGGGGGAGCGTTGGGAAGAAAACTGGAGAGTGAGGAGGATTTTGGGAAAATCAGCTGGAAGTGAGGAAGGATTGTTGGAAAAAATCAGCTGGAAGTGAGGGGGGATTGTTGGGAAGAATCAGCTGGAAGTGAGGAGGTTTTTGGAGAAGAATCAGTTGGAAGTGAGGAAGGATTGTTGGAAAAATCAGCTGGAAGTAAGGGAAGTGTGTTGGAGAAGAAACATGAGAGTTAAGGAGGTTTGGAGAACAACCAGCTGGAGAATGAGGAAGTGTTGGATAAAAATGAGCTGGAAGTGAGGGCGTTGGATAAGAATGAGCTGAGGGTAGGGGGGAGTGTTGGAGAATAATCAGCTGGGGGGGGAGTGTTGAAGAATCAGAAAGGGGTGAGGGGGGGTGTTGGGAAAATCAGCTGGAGAGTGAGGGGGGAAATGTTGGAGAAGAAACAGCTGGGTGAGGGAAGTGTTGGGAAGAATCAGCTGGATAGTGAAGGAGTGTTGGGAAAATAGCTGGATAGTGAAGGAGTGTTGGAAAGAATCAGCTGGTGTGGGGGAGTGTTGGAGAAAATCAGCTGTTTAAGACCAAGCAATGCCCCCGGCAGTCCTCCAAACCATCTTCCTCTTTTTTCCCTCTGCCTCAGCCTCTCCCCCCAGCACCACTGGTGGAATCAGGCAATACTTGCTTTCCAGTTCCTCTAATAGACCCTGGTTCTCCATAATTGTTAAAATGCGAGTAAGAGGCGGACGTCTGACTCTGCCTGTCTCCCACAAACTTGAAAACAAACAACTGGCGGACGCTTATGGCTAGTATTCTTATGACAATTAACCCTTTAATCAAGCTCTTATGGGGTTCATTATTCTGAATAAGCTATTAATAAAAAAGAAAGGACAGTGGTAGAAAGTAAAATTGAATTACTATTTTATGAAAAAACTTTTTTTAAGAGACCCGGGGTTAATGCTTTCTTTCTCGCAGTATAATAAACATACGATCTTAAATACTAGGATAATCTAGGAAGCTCTAAAAAAAACGAAATAATATATGTTAAATTAAATATCCGTATGCTAAACATAAATTTCATCAATAAAAAAGTGTGGCAAAAACTATCCGAACACAGTGAAGCTGTGAAGATTTTGTTGTAATCCGGATTCATTGTTTGCATACGAACCCAAACACATTGATGATAATAATAATAATAATAATAATAATAATAATAATAATAATAATAATAATAATAATAATAATAATAATAATAATAATAAAAAAATAATAATAATTTCTACAAGTACATGATACAACATAAGACCATAGCTCACAAACAGTGTCAGAATATCTTGCCCAATTTTGTCAAGGCTGGGAACCAAAGCAGTCTAGTACTGGGGAAGGGGGCACAACTTTGTAGTACCCACAGTCAGTGGCCAGGCTTCAAACACCTTTTATTGTCAGCAATAAAGGAATGGAACAGGCCTGCATGTAAACCAGTCATAGCATGAGCCAGTTCAAAAGAGAACCAAAAAGTACCTAATGAATGTAGCGACAGAAAGGGGGGAAATTATTTTTATTTTTAGTTAACAAAATGTAAATGAAAATAACTTTTTTTACCTTATTCTATAAAATATACCCTTTATAATAAAATCATATATATCCTACAATGTAAAATATTAGTGTAAAAAAGGGCCCCAATGGAAATAAGTCCCTCTGTCTGACTTTTTTTGGGTTATCCTGGAGGGGTTCCTCACATATGCTGCTATGTATGATAATGTTTTTAAAAGTATTTATGTATACCTGAATAAACCCTTACTTATGACATACTACTATATAGAAGGGGGTCTGGTGGGCTGGTGGCTAAAGCTCTGCTTCCCCCGAGGGCCTGGGTTCGTTCCCAGCCAGGGCAGAAACATTGGCGTGTTTCTTTCACCTGTTGTCTTTTCCCCCTCAGTAAAATGGGTCCTGGGTGTTAGTCGACTGGTGTGAGTCGCATCCTGGGACACTGACCTAATCTGCCCCAAATGCTCAGCATAACAAGGGTTTCTATAAAGTAGTATGTTTGATTCCTAGGCCTGTATACCATGTACATGTATTGTAGTAAAATAAAGATAAAGATAAAAACCCCCGTTATGCTGAGTTTTCCCCCAAAATTTGGTTTTTTCACCCCCGGATGCGACCCAACCCCGTTCATAACACCCCGGGTACCTATTTTATCAGGTGAACAGTGACAGCAGGTATTTAAGGAAAACCGTAGTATACCCGTCCTATACTATTAAGTTTTTGGGACAACCCCACATTCAAATTAAAATTTTAAAAAACCTAGAATAAAAAAAAATAAATTGAATTATTTTAGTCCACGGACTAAGAACCCGAATTCATAAATTAAATATTGGTAAAGTATATTATTTTATTAGTCTAACTTATAAATGGTAATGTAGATTTAACAAAATAGATTCGTATGTACAAACACATTGTGGGAATAATGTCACATAAGAACACAAGAAGAAGGAGCACTGCAGCAGACCTACTGGCCCATGCAAGGCATATAATCTATCAAGACTTACATTAAAGGAGATATTTCAACACTGATGGATTCTTTAATTCTGATTCTTTACATCCCCATGATCAACATTAACCCCAACACCCCTCCCCATCATGAACCCATCATTCCCCCTTCCTTACCTGGAGTTTACCTGGAGAGAATTCCGGGGGTCAACGCCCCTGCGGCCCGGTCTGTGACCGGGCCTCATGTTGGACCAGAGCCTGATCAACCAGGCTGTTACTGCTGGCCCCGAGTCCAACGTACGAACCACAGCCTGGTTGGTCAGGTACCATTTGGTGCCTGTCCAGTGCCTGTGAAGACAGCCAGGGGTTTGTTGGTAATTCCCCTGATGTATGCGGGGAGGCAGTTGAACAATCTTGGGCCCCTGACACTTTTGTGTTGTCCCTCAACGTGCTAGTGGCACCTGCTCTTCATTGGGGGATGTTACATCGCCTGCCGAGTCTTTGCTTTCATAGGGAGTGATTTTCGTGTGCAAGTTTGGTACTAACCCCTCGAGAATTTTCCAAGTGTATATAATAATGTATCTCCCCCGCCTGCGTTCTAGAGAGTACAGGTTTAGGAACTTAAAAGCGTTCCCAGTAATTGAGGTGGTTTATCGCAGTTATGCGTGCCGTGAAGGTTCTCTGCCATTTTCTAGGTCAGCAATTTCACCCGCCCTGAAAGGTGCAGTTAGTGTGCAGCAATATTCCAGCCTAGATAGAACAAGCGTCTGTAAAGTGTCAACATGGGCTTTTCACCCCTGGTTTGAAGTTCTCATTATCATCCTGTCTTTTTTCTAAGATGCAATTGCTAAGGTGTTATGGTCCTTGAAGGTGAGATCCGCTGACATGATCACCCCCATGTCTATTGTGTGGTTGGAATTAGTTTTGTACTCCGATGAGATTTTAATTTTTTCCCGTTTTCCGTATCTAGTAATTGAAATTTCTCATCATTGAACTTCATATTGTTTTCTGCAGCACATTTAAAGATTTGGTTTATGTCTGCTTGGAGTCTTGCAGTGTCTGCAACGGTGGACATTGTCATACAGATTCGGTGTCATCTGCAAGGACACGGCACTGTGGCTGATATCCTGTCTATGTCCGATATGAGGATGAGGAACAGGATGGGAGCGAGTACTGTGCCTTGTGGAACAGAGCTTTTCACAGTAGCTGCCTCAGACTTTACTCTGTTGACTACTACTCTTTGTGTTCTACTTGTTAGGAAATTATAGATCCATCTACCAACTTTTCCTGTTATTCCTTTATCACGCATTTTTTGTTTCTATTACACCATGGTCACACTTGTCAAAGGCTTTTGCAAAGTCTGTGTATATAACATCTGCATTCTGTTTGTCTTCTAAAGCATCCCGGACCTTGTCGTAGTGGTCCAGTAGTTGGGACAGACAGGGCGGCCTGCTCTAAACCATGCTGCCCCGGGTTGTGCAATTGATGGGTATCAAGATGGTGGCGATCTTGCTTCTTAGAACCCTTTCAAAGATTTTATGATATGGGACGTTGGTCTGTAATTCTTTGTTATTGCTTTACCCCTTTGTGGAGTGGGGCTATGTCTGTTTTTTTAGTAACTGCGGAGCCCCAGTGTCCATGCTCCCTCTCCATAGGATGTTAAAAGTACGTGATAGGGGGTTCTTGCAGTTCTTGATGAACATGGAGTTCCACGAGTCTGGGCCTGGAGCGGGTGCATGGGCATGTCATTTATTTCCTTTTCGAAGTCATTTGGCGTCGGGGTGATGTCAGATAGGCATGCGTCTGTCAAGTTCTGTGGCACTCTCATAAAATCATTTAGGTTTCGATTTTCAGTCTGGTTAGGGCTCGCTAAAAACTGAGTCATACTGGGACTTAGTAACTCACTCATTTCCTTGCTGTCATCTGTGTAGGCCCCATCCCGTTTAAGTAGGGGCCCAATACTGGTTGTTGTTCTCGACTTTGATTTTGCATAAGAAAATATATACTTTGGATTTCTTTCAATTTCATTTATGGCTTATTGTTCTTCCCGTGTTTCTTTTATTCCTGTAAGATTCCTTTAGTTTAATTCGATGTTTGCTATTTCTCTGGCTAGTGTCTCCCCTTTGTATTTCAGATATATTGGCCTCCTGTAGCCGCTCCGTTATTCTTTGCCTTCGCCTGTATAGGGAGCGCCTCTCTCTTTCTGTTTGCATCTTCTCCTCCTTTTCCTTATGGGAATTTGCCGAGCAAACCTCCCAAATGCCACAGAGTTAATTTGTTCTAGACATAGGTTAGGATCCGTGATGTTTGGCAATCTTCCCAGTTTATATCATTTAAAGGGCTTGGTTCTTTGGGCCACCTTATGTTTTTTTTATTGAAGTTGAATTTGGAAGGCTCCTCGCGGCTGATCACATTATCTTGATCTGGGGGTCCCCCATGCATGTCTGGACCTCTATTATGTTGTGATCTGAGTATTTGTTTTTGATATGATGACATTTCGTAAATCATCATTGTTGGGGAAGATGGAAATCCAGCGTATTTTCCAATCTTGTGGGCTCTACTATTTGCTGGTTTAAGGTGAATTTGGTGCAGAGATTTAAAAAGTTCATGCGTGGGCGAGTTTTCATCTGAGCTGCCTCTGTTGTTATCTCTGCTACCACATTGTTTGCAATGTTCCTCCATTTAGGTGCCTTGGTTGAAATCCCCAGTAGCAAGATGTTGGGGGCAGGAGCTGGAAGATTTTCCAGACAGTGGTCAATTTTCAGAAGCTGTTCCTGGAATTGTTGGGACGTTGCATCCGGAGGCTTGTATACAACCCCGATGTAAGTAAGTAAATAAGTAAGTTTATTCAGGTATACACAAATACATTTACATACATTATCATACATGCAGCATATGTGTAGAGAACCCAGGATAACCCAAAAGTCAGACAGAGTGACTTATTTGATTCTCGACCTTTATTGCTAATACTTCAACTTCATCATTTGAGGCATTTAATAGTTCTGAACATATAACCTTGTCATATTTTACAATATGGTTCTACTGTCGTATTTCTTTTTTTTTCCCGTAAGATTCCTTTAGTTTAATTCGATGTTTGCTATTTCTCTGGCCAGTTCCCCCCCTTTGTATTTCGAAAATATTGGCCTCCTTTTAGCCGTCCGTTATTCTTTGCCTTCGCCTGTATAGGGGCGCCTCTCT
>WNWK01009447.1:0-76615 GCA_009830355.1 Cherax destructor
AAAATTTATGAAATAGCTAATGATTTAAAATACCCTAGAAACATAATTGATAAATCTTTTAAAATAGCTAGGAATACTTTTTACAATCCCAAAAGGGACAACCAACCTTATTCAACCAAAAATATGTTGGTTCTCCCTTACCATGAAAACTTGGTTGATATGCCTTCCTTTCTTAAGAATTTTAATATCAAAGTTGTATTTAAAAATCTTGATACAGTAAAAAGACTTTTGATAAAAAATTCCCCCCAAAATGCTGACGGATGTGTCTATAAGATTCCCTGTAAAATATGCGATAAAGTTTATTATGGTCAAACTGGTAAAAGTCTTGAACTAAGATTAAACAACATAAATATAGCATTAGAACTGGACAAGATTCTAATGCTCTATTTATTCATGTGAAGACTTTAACCATCCAATTGATTTTCAAAATGCTGAGAAGGTTTTATCAAGCAAGTCCATGGTTGAGAGGAATATAATAGAATCATGTTTCATTAAAAGCAGTTTTGAAAATAATATGAATATTTCTTTTGGTTTATATAAATTGGATTCTTTTATAATTAATAAAATTTGGGAAGAATTTAATGATAAATTGGACTAATCTTAATTCTTGGGAAGAGTTTCAGGTCCTTTCTTGTTTTTCCTCTTCACAGAGTCGTGCGATGTTACGCTACTGTGAGGTGTAGTCTTTGTTAGTGTGATGTGACTGTGAGGTGTAGTCTCACCCCTTATATAAGTCCTCTTGTCATGTTTCCTTTTATAGTTCCTTGATAATGTGAGTAGTCACGAAAGCGCTTGGAATTCCTCTATTTTTCATAGTGGTTGTTTTGCATATTTTGATATCACCTGATTACTGTGATCTTTTTGCATATATATATATATATATATATATATATATATATATATATATATATATATATATATATATATATATATATATATATATATATATATATATATATATATATATATATATATATATATATATATATATATATATATATATATATATATATATTGAAGAATAGGTAAAACATGCGATTTTGCCTTAAATAGCATCGCTCTTCTTGTCGAATAAGGCAAGTGAAAATTTGTGTATGCAATAATTTCGCAACAATCGTTCTGAACTTAAAGAAAAATATATTTCCTTTGTGAGTGTTTATTATTAAATTATTGTAAACTTATGTAAAACATATTTAGTTGGATTAGGCTAAATAAAATTGTGCTTGTTATAATAAGGTTAGGTAAGTTTTCTAAGGTTCTTTTGGTGCAAAATTATTATTTTTGCATTAACATAAAAAGAAAAAAATATGTCTTTAAACGTGTAAGATCATTTTTTAGAAAGGACTGAATTTTAAATGAGTTCTTCCTAATTGATCAGTCTAATATAGTGAGTGATGTTTAGTTTACACAATGCTGAGCATGGGAACGCAGGATCGACTCCTGGACAATCTGCAGTTCTGTTAATGATATATCGCAGACAGATGATCTTAACAATACAAGACAAGCCACGGGGAATGGACGTCTTTAGCTCAAATGCTTTCACACTTCTCGATGCATCATCAGAAGCTGTGCAACGTTGCAAAGGCAACAACAGGAGAAATGAGGGTCAAGTTTTTTCAGACTATGGCAGCGCGAGTGACACCCATTAGTACTTGTCTCTGAATGAGAGAGGAACAGCCGAATGCCACCTACCCACCTGTACGATAAAGAGATACGATAAATCTCTAATGAGCTTTATCGTATCTTTTCTTAAAGCTATGTATGCATCCTGCCTCCATTACATCACTCTCCAGATTATTCCACTTCCTAACAATTCTATGGCTGAAGAAAAAAAATTAACATCCTTGTGACTCATCTGAGTTTTCAACTTCCAGTTGTGGCCACTTGTTGCTGTGTAACATCTCTGAAACATTCCGTTCCTATCCACCTTGTCAAGTCCTCTCAGTATTTTGTATGTCGTTATCATGTCATCAGGTCAATTTATCTTAACCTCTCTTCGCAAGACGCCCCATTAGCTCCGAGAATAATCTTTTTGCAAACCTTTGTATTTTCTGTAATTTCTTGACGTACTTGACCAGGTGTGGGTTCCTTCCTGGTACTGCCAGACGTACACGGTGTACAGAGTCTTGAACGATTCCTTGCTAAGGTGTCGAAATGCTATTCTTATGTTTGCTAGGGGCGCATATAATGCAACAGTTATCTGGTTGATGTGCTCCTCAAAAGATGTGTTCGGTATTATGCTCACTCCAAGATCCTTTTCCTTGAGTGAGGTTTGCAAACTTCGGCTCTCCTAGCTGTACTCTGTATGCAGTCTTCTTTGGCCTTCCCCAATCTTCATAACTTTGCACTTGGTGGGGTTAAGGTTATCTACATGTAAAGATGTAAGGTGAAATAGAGGTGAATGTGTAAGGTGAGCTGTAGGTGAATGTGTAAGGTGAACTATAGGTGAACCACAGGTGAATAAACACAGTGGACTACAATGTAATTGTAAGATATACTACAGGTTAATTCAGGTTTAAGGTGTACTACAGGCTAATGTAGGTGATGTGGACGTGAAAGTGTATGGTGAACTACAGATGAAGAATAAAGTGAACTACAGGGAAAGAGTAAGGTGATCTACATTTGAAGGAGTAATGTGAACTACTGGTGAAGGTGTAAGGTGAACTTCAGGTGAAGTAGTAAGGTGAACTAGAGGTGAAGGAGTATGGTGAACGTCAGGAGAAGTAGTAAGGGGAACTACAAGTAAAGGAGTAAAGTGAACTTCAGGTGAAGTAGTAAGGTGAACTGCAGGTGAAGGAGTATGGTAAACTTTAGGTGAAGGAGAATGATGAACTTCAGGTGAAGGAGAATGATTAACTTCAGGTGAAGGAGTAAGGTGAACTTCAGGTGAAGGAGTACAAAAGAAATAAAAGGAAGAGTGAGATTTTCCATGTTTATAAAAAAACATACAAAGAGAATTAAATTAATATAGATAAAAGTGAATCTTTGAAAACCAAAATTCTTTAGAAGAAACTAATACGTTGCAAGGCTCTTGATCCAAGGACTTATAACCCTCTTACAGTTTTTTAAATATGTTCAATTCACTATTATTTGTTAATATTGATAGCTATTAATTTAATAATAATAATCAAAGTAATAATAATAATTACAAGAGTGATAAAACTACTAAATAAAAGCTAAAATAATAATATTTATAATAAAAATAATATTAATAGTAAAAAAGTAATAATAATAATATTAATAAAATAATACCAATAATATAAATAAAATAGTAATATAAATAAAATAATAATATGAATAATATAATAATAATAACAATAACAATTATTGTAACATAGAGAAGACCATGCCCAGCCCTTCTAGGGCAGAGTAGGTGCCAAAGCTGGACCTTGCTACCATCTGCAGACTGCCATTCCCTAGCCTCCCTCAGGCGGGAAAGATGGCTAGGCCTGGGGACAATTGGTACCAGACGATGAGGGGATACTTGTACCTCCTCCCATGGGAGACACAGGTCTCAAACACTCCCACGACAGGGAGCCAAGGCCGGGTCACCATCTGGAAAAGACCCGGGCTGGGAGAGTACCAATCAACAACAACAACAACAATTATTGTAATAGTAATTTATAACTAAAATAAAAAAAATATGAAAGAAAAAAAGTGAAAAGAACAGACACCACTCCCATGAGCCCACCTAGGGCGAGCAATACTCCCACGAGCCCACCTGGGGTGGGCAACACTCCCACGAGCCCACCTGGGGCGGGCAACACCTTCACGAGCCCACCTGGGGTGGGGAACACTCCCACGAGCCCACCTGGGGTGGGGAACACTCCCACGAGCCCACCTGGGGCGGGCAACACTCCCACGAGCCCACCTGGGGTGGGGAACACTCCCACGAGCCCACCTGGGGTGGGGAACACTCCCACGAGCCCACCTGGGGCGGGCAACACTCCCACGAGCCCACCTGGGGTGGGAACACTCCCACGAGCCCACCTGGGGCGGGCAACACTCCCACGAGCCCACCTGGGGTGGGGAACACTCCCACGAGCCCACCTGGGGTGGGGAACACTCCCACGAGCCCACCTGGGGTGGGGAACACTCCCACGAGCACACCTGGGGTGGGGAACACTCCCACGAGCCCACCTGGGGTGGGGAACACTCCCACGAGCCCACCTGGGGTGGGGAACACTCCCACGAGCCCACCTGGGGTGGGGAACACTCCCACGAGCCCTCCTGGGGTGGGGAACACTCCCACGAACCCACCTGGGTTGGGGAACGCTCCCACGAGCCCACCTGGGGTGTTGAACACTCCCACGAGCTCTCCTGGGGTGGGGAAGGTGCCAGAGCCAGAGCTTGCTACTACCTGCAGCTCCCAAGACTTCCGTTGACACGAGCCTCCCTGGGGCGGGGAAAATTGCAGACCAGAGGCCTAGCATAAGAACATAAGAAAGGAGGAACACTGCAGCAGGCCTGTTGGCCCATACTAGGCAAGTACTTCACAATCCATCCCCCTAACAGAGCTACCCAAGAAATAAGCTTTGATAATTATATTTACTCATGTGCAAGTCCCACTCAAATCCAACCCATCTCACTCATGAATTTATCCAACCTAAATTTGAAACTAACCAAGGTCCTAGCTTCAACAACCCTACTAGGCAGACTGTTCCACTCAGTATCTACCCTATTTCCAAACCAATACTTTCCTATATCCTTTCTAAATCTAAACTTATCTAACTTGAATCCATTATTGCGGGTTGTCTCTTGGTGAGATATCTTCAAGACCTTATTTATATATCCTTTGTTAATACCCATTTTCCACTTTTATACCTCGATCATGTCTCCCCTCATTCTTCGTCTTACAAGTGAATGTAATTTAAGGGTCTTCAATCTATCTTCATACGGAAGATTTCTAATGCTATGTATTAATTTAGTCATTCTACGCTGAATGTTTTCTAACGAATTTATATCCATTCTGTAATATGGAGACCAGAACTGAGCTGCGTAATCTAGGTGAGGCCTTACTAATGATGTATAAAGCTGTAATATAACCGCTGGACTTCTGTTGCTTACACTTCTTGATATAAATCCCAGTAATCTATTTGCCTTATTACGTACGCTTATGCATTGCTCTCTTGGTTTAAGATTGCTGCTTACCATAACCCCCAAGTCCTTTTCGCAATCTGAATGGCTAAGCTCTACATTATTTAACTTATAAGTGCTAGGGTTATGGACACTCCCTAGCTTCAGAACCTTGCATTTATCCACATTGAACTGCATCTGCCTGAAGTTCCATGACATCTACGTTTGAATCAATTATCCTACCTATCTTCGTGTTGTCGGCGAATTTGCTCATATCACTAGTAATTCCCTCGTCAAGGTCATTGATATATATTATAAATAACAACAGGCCTAAGACTGATCCCTGTGGAACGCCACTTGTTACAGATCCCCATTCGGATTTAACCCCATTAATGCACACTCTCTGCTTCCTATTGGTGAGCCATTACTCGATCCATGACAACACTTTTTCCCCAATGCCATGAGCTGCAACTTTCTTTAATAGTCTCTGGTGCGGTACCCTATCAAAAGCCTTACTAAAATCTAAATAAACAATATCAAATTCTTTATCGTGATCAACAGCCTCAAAAGCTTCTCCCTACGAGCCCCGTGACGGCGGGAAATGGGGCTAGGCCTTGGGAGAGTTGGATCAGGAAGATGAGGAGGAACTTGTACCTACTCCCATGGACGACATAGGTCTAAAGACATAGGTCTAAAGACCCAGGCCGGGAGAGTACCGGCGAATCAAGGAGGAGGAGTGAAAACAAGAAAGAGTAGGTTCATAATTGAGTTTGATCCGAGGAAGGTGAGGACCCCGATGATGAATCTCACACAGTGGACACGACTATTCCTGGGTATTACCATTTCATTGCTTAAATTAATTTTCATTAGGTGTAAGGAATAGTACACATGAATGTGTGAGGTGAACTACTAAACGTGAAGGTGGAATGTAAACTACAGTTGAAGAATTAGGGTGAACTACAGGGTAATTTGTAAGGTGAATTACAGGTGAATGTATAAAGTCGGTTACAGGTGAAGTTCATTTGAAGGTGCAGTTTGAACTACAGGTGAAGGTGAAATACAGGTGAACTTCATCTGAAGGTATAACGTGAACTACAGGTGAATGTGCAAAGTGAACTACAGGTGAAGCTACAAGTTGAATTACAGGTGAAGGTGTAACATGAAATACAGGTTAAGGAATAATATGACCTACAGGTGAAGGTGGAAGATGAACAGTTAAAAAAGAAAGATGAACAACAGGAGGTGGAGCAAGGTGAACTACAGGTAAAAGAGTAAAGTGAACTACAGTGAAGAAAAAAGGTGAGCTGCAGTTGAAGGTATAAAGTGAATTTCAGGAGAATGTGCAAGGTGAAATACAGGTCCAGGTACAAGAACTACAGGTTAAGAAAAAAAGAAGCAACAACAGATAAATATGTTAGGTGACCTACACGTTTAGAGGTGACTTACAGGTGAAAGTGTAACATGAAACTGTAGTTGAATAAAAGCCACAGGAGAAGAAGGTAGGTGAGATACAGATGAAGGAGTTAGATGACTTATAGGCGAAGCTGTAAGGTGAACTACAGGTGAAGGTGCAAGGTGTACTATATGTGAAGGTGTAAGGTGACAGGATAAGATAGAGTGTGAACTATAAGCGAAGGCGTAAGGTGAACTACAGGTGAAATACAGGTGAAGTAACAAGGTGAACTACAGGTGAAGTAACAAGGTGAATTACAGGTGAAGTAACAAGGTGAACTACAGGTGAAGTAACAAGGTGAACTACAGGTGAAATAACAAGGTGAACTACAGGTGACGCAGCACAGAGAAATTAAACTGCAAATAACATAATATGTATAGATAAATATACTTATTAGAAAACAAATTACTCCGGAAAGAGTTAATATGTTAATAGGCTTTTATTCCAAGGACTTGCAACCCTCTTGCTCTTTCTTGAATCTGATCAGTTAACCTCTAATTTCCAATGTATTTTATAACAATAATATATTTGTTAATAATATTGATATTAAAATAATATTGATATTAATATAATAATAATTATTATAATAATACTGATAACAATAATAATAATAATAATAATGTAAGTATAAATAATAATAATAATGAAAGTAGAAATAATAATCATAAAATTATCAATAAAATTTAAAATAAAATGTATAATAAAATATAATAATAATAGCAATATCAATGAAATGATAAAATAATTATTATTATTATTATTATTATTATTATTATTATTATTATTATTATTATTATTAACAACAACATTAACAACAATTATTGTAATAGTAATTTATAACTAAAATAAAACAATATGAAAGAAAAGTGGAAGACATCACCAGTAGATGAGTTTGATCCGGGGAAGGTGAGGACCCCGACGATGAATCTCACACAGTGGACACGATTCTTCCTGGGTATTACCATTTCATTGTCTAAATAAATTTTCAACAGAAATTGTTTTGATAACTGATCTATGTATTGACAGTAAATTTTAACAGTGTAGTTCACTTTGTAAAGAAGTTGAAGCTCATAACTGATAGTTATCTAGCTCATGAATTATTTAATTACAGTCTGTGTTTTCTAACTAAAGTGAACATTATTAAATAAATTAGATCATGTGTTAACACAAAGTCAAGACGAACACAAATTTCATTCAGACGATGCTTCAATATATGATATATATGACTATTCATCACTTGATATGACTTTACAGGTGAAGGTGAACTGCAAGTGAAGAGGTAAGGTAAACTACAGGTGGTGTAAAGCTAACTTAATGTGTAGTAACGTTATCTACAGGTGAAGGTGAAAGGTGGAATGCAGGTGAATTTGTATGGGACTGAGAGATAATGGAATAAATTGCTGTACAGGTGAATGCATAATTTGAGTTTCAGATCAAAGTGTATTACAAAATATATGTGAAATTGTAAGGCGAACTATCAGCGAAAAATATGAATTACTGGTGAAAGTATAAGATGAAATATATGAGCTGTGTATCCGGAACTATAGGTAGATGGATAAGATGAATTACAAGAGAAGATCTTAATTGAGTTTGAGATGACTTACAGGATGTGTACGGTGAATTACAGGATTCGTGTGTGGTGAACTATAAGTAAGAGAATACAGTCAGTTATACGTAAATAAGTAAAGGGGAACTCCATGGGAAAGTGTAAGGTGAACTTTACAGGTGTAGGTTTAAGGCAAGCTACAGTTGAAGGTGTAAGTTACATTGGACGTGAAGATATATTTACACTAAGTGATTTGTGATCGCTTTCCCCAAGCTCATCATTAACCTCAAGATTATTAACTTGTGATTCCTTGTTGGCAAGAATCAAGGAGAAGAAGCAAAGTGAATTTTCTATGAAGGTGTAACATGGAATATATATGAAATTGCAAAGAGAGGATTAGGTGAATTACAGGTGGTCTGTAGTTGAAATTGTATGAACTATTAATAAAAGAATATGGTGAATTACACGTAAATGTTTAAGGTGAACTTCAGGTGAACGAGGACTGAAGGTTAAACCGTTAAAGTATAAGGTGAAGTACAGGTGAAGGTACAACTTGAACTTCATTTAAGATGAGAGATGAACTACAGGTGAAAGTGTGAATTACAGAAGGCATAATGTGAACTACAGGTGAAGGTACAGCGTGAACTGCAGGTGAAGGTACAGCGTGAACTGCAGGTGAAGGTGCAATGCGAATTTCATTTAAGGTGAGAGATGAACTACAGGTGAAAGTAAGAATTACAGAAGGTATAAGGTGAACTACAAGTGAAGAAGTAAGATGAATTACAGGTAAATGATCAAATGATCAAATGATCAAATGATCAAAAGGCTCAGGTGTTAATTAAACTACAGGTGAAGCATTAAGGTGAGCTTCCATTGAAAGTGTAAGGTGATCTATAGGTGAAAGAGCAAAGAGAAATAAAACCAATTATTATTTTTTCTAAAAAAAATGTGCACAGAAAAATCAGATAAAAAAATAGATAAAAATAAATCCTTGAAAAGCAAAATTCTTCATGAGTTAATACGTTGCAAGGATCTTGTTCCAAGGACTTGCAACTCTCTTGCTCTTTCTGGGATCTCTTGAATTTCTCCTCTGATATCTACTGTATTTTGTTACCCTAATAAAATTGTTAATAATATTGATCACAAAATAATAATAATTATAAAAATCGTAATAATAATAATAATGACAATAATAATAACAACCAAAACCATAACAACAACAACAATTATTGTAATAATAATTATAATTAAAATATAAACAATATGAAAGTAAAATGTAAAAAAAGGAACAGAACATCGACTTTGAGTTTGATCCGGGGAAGGTGAGGACCCCGACGATGAATCTCACACAGTGGACACGACTCTTCCTGGGTATTACCATTTTATTGCTTAAATTATTCTTCATTAGAAATTGTGTTGATATCTGATCTGTGTATTGACACCAGATATTAACAGTGTAATTCACTTTGTAAAGAAAGTGAGATTCATAACTGATAGTTATCTAACTCTTGAAGTATTTAATTACAATCTGTGTTCTCTCACTTAAGTGAACATTTTTTTAAAGAAATTAAAAAAGGTGTTAACCTGCTTTAATAAATGATCACGTGATATGGCTTTACGTAACGTGCACTACAGGTGGTGTTAAGTTAATTATAGGTGGAGTAAGGTAATCTACAGGTGAATGTGAAATGTGAAAAATTGGTGAAAGTGTAAGGGAACTACAGATGATGTAATACATTCAAATATAGGAGAAAGTGTAAGGTGAATTGCAGGAGAAAGTATTAGGTAAAATACAGGTGAAGATGTAAGGTGTACTACAGGTGAACTATATGAGTGAAAATGTTCATTACAAGTGAAAGTACTAGGGAAACTACTGGAGTGTAACGTGAACTACAGGTGAGTGAGAAAGCTGAATTACAGGTGAACGTGCAAGGTGTGATAGAGAAGATACGAGGTGAATTTTAAATGAAAATGTTAAATGGAAAATTCATGAAGCTGCAAATAGAAATTTATGTGAATTACAGGAGGTGTACCGTGAATTACATTTGAACTATTGATGAAATAAAAGTGAACTATAGGTGAAGGTGTATGATGAACTATGAATGAATATGGTGAATGATTCGTAAATACGTAAGGTGAAATACACCTGAAAGTGTTAAGATCACTTTAAGTGAAGGTTTAAAGTGCAACTCAGGTGAAGGTGTAAAAAGTATTACAAGTGTAAGTTTAAGGTGAACAATAATTTAAATTGTAAGGTGCATTGCCAGGGAAGGTGCTAAGATTATCTACATGTAAAAGTGTAAGGTGGACTACATGTGAGGGAGTAAGGTGACCAACAGGTGAATGGGTAAAGTTCACTTCAGGTGAAAGTGTAAGGAGCAGTTTCGTCAAAGGATCAAGCTGCATTGCAAGTATAGGAATACGAAGAACTGCAGGTGAAGGTGCAAGGAGAACCATAGGTGAAGGTGTAATGAATACTACACATGAATGTGTGAGGTGAACTACACATGAAAATAAAAGGTGAGCTGCAGGTCAAGGTGTAAGGTGAATTATAGAAGGTGCAACGTGAAGTACAGGTGAACGAGTAAGGTGAACTAAAGTATAAGTGTAATTTGAACTTCATGTTAAAGTGTTACGTGAAGTACAGTTTAGGACGTAAGGTGAAATACAGGTAAAGGTGTAAGGTGAACAACAAGTGAAGAAGAAAGGTGATCTGCAGATAAAGGTGTAAGGTGAATTATAAACGAAGGTGCAAGGTAATCTACATGTGCACGTGTAAGGTGAAAAACAGAAGAATGTGAAATGTGAACCACATTTGTAGGTGCAAGGTGTACTACAGGTGTAGGTGCAAGGTGTACTACAGGTGAAGGTGTAAGGTGAATTTACAGGTGAAGGTGTACTTTGACCTACAGGTTTACTTAGAAGGTGAACTGCCGGAGAAGGCATAAGGCTACCTACAGGTGAAGGTGAAATTTCAACTTCAGGTTAAATTGTTAAGTGAACTAAAGTTCAATGAGTAAGGTGAAATATATGTGAAAGATGAACTACAAGTGAAGGTGCAAGGTGAACAACAAGTGAAGGTGTTATGTATAGTTCAGAAGAAGGTGTACATTAAACTATAGGTGAGAGTGCAAGGTGAACTACAAGTAAAGGTGCAAGATGAACTACAAGTGAAGGTGCAAGGTGAACTACAAGTGAAATTGTTATGTATAGTTCAGAAAAAGGTGTACATTAAACTATAGGTGAGGGTGCAAGGTGAACTACAAGTAAAGGTGCAAGGTGAACTACAAGTGAAGGTGCAAGGTGAACTACAAGTGAAGATGCAAGGTGAACTACAAGTGAAGGTGCAAGGTGAACTACAAGTGAAGGTGCAAGATGAACTACAAGTGAAGGTGCAAGTTGAACTACAAGTGAAGGTGCAAGGTGAACTACAAGTGAAGGTGCAAGGTGAACTACAAGTGAAGGTGCAAGGTGGACTACAAGTGAAGGTGCAAGGTGAACTACAAGTGAAGATACAAGGTGAACTACAAGTGAAGATGCAAGGTGAACTACAAGTGAATGTGCAAGGTGAACTACAAGTGAAGGTGCAAGGTGAACTACAAGTGAAGGTGCAAGGTGAACTACAAGTGAAGGTGCAAGGTGAACCACAAGTGAAGGTGCAAGGTGAACTACAAGTGAAGATGCAAGATGAACTACAAGTGAAGATGCAAGGTGAACTACAAGTGAAGGTGCAAGGTGAATTACAAGTGAAGGTGCAAGGTGAACTACAAGTGAAGATGCAAGATGAACTACAAGTGAAGATGCAAGGTGAACTACAAGTGAAGGTGCAAGGTGAACTACAAGTGAAGGTGCAAGGTGAACTACAAGTGAAGGTGCAAGGTGAACTACAAGTGAAGAAGCAAGGTGAACTACAAGTGAAGGTGCAAGGTGAACTACAAGTGAAGGTGCAAGGTGAACTACAAGTGAAGATGCAAGGTGAACTACAAGTGAAGGTGCAAGGTGAACTACAAGTGAAGATGCAAGGTGAAATACAAGTGAAGATGCAAGGTGAACTACAAGTGAAGATGCAGGGTGAACTACAAGTGAAGGTGCAAGGTGAACTACAAGTGAAGGTGCAAGGTGAACTACAAGTGAAGAAGCAAGGTGAACTACAAGTGAAGGTGCAAGGTGAACTACAAGTGAAGGTGCAAGATGAACTACAAGTGAAGGTGCAAGATGAACTACAAGTGAAGGTGCAAGGTGAACTACAAGTGAAGGTGCAAGATGAACTACAAGTGAAGGTGCAAGATGAACTACAAGTGAAGGTGCAGGATGAACTACAAGTGAAGGTGCAAGATGAACTACAAGTGAAGGTGCAAGGTGAACTACAAGTGAAGGTGCAAGGTGAACTACAAGTGAAGTGCAAGGTGAACTACAAGTAGAAAAAGCAAGGTGAACTACAAGTGAAGGTGCAAGGTGAACTACAAGTGAAGGTGCAAGGTGAACTACAAGTGAAGATGCAAGGTGAATTACAAGTGAAGGTGCAAGGTGAACTACAAGTGAAGATGCAAGGTGAACTACAAGTGAAGATGCAAGGTGAACTACAAGTGAAGATGCAGGGTGAACTACAAGTGAAGGTGCAAGGTGAACTACAAGTGAAGGTGCAAGGTGAACTACAAGTGAAGATGCAAGGTGAATTACAAGTGAAGATGCAGGGTGAACTACAAGTGAAGATGCAAGGTGAACTACAAGTGAAGATGCAAGGTGAACTACAAGTGAAGATGCAAGGTGAACTACAAGTGAAGATGCAAGGTGAACTACAAGTGAAGATGCAAGGTGAACTACAAGTGAAGGTGCAAGGTGAACTACAAGTGAAGGTGCAAGGAGAACTACAAGTGAAGATGCAGGGTGGACTACAAGTGAAGGTGCAAGGTGAACTACAAGTGAAGGTGCAAGGTGAACTACAAGTGAAGATGAAGGGTGAACTACAAGTGAAGGTGCAAGGTGAACTACAAGTGAAGATGCAAGGTGAATTACAAGTGAAGGTGCAAGGTGAACTACAAGTGAAGATGCAAGGTGAACTACAAGTGAAGATGCAAGGTGAACTACAAGTGAAGATGCAGGGTGAACTACAAGTGAAGGTGCAAGGTGAACTACAAGTGAAGATGCAAGGTGAACTACAAGTGAAGGTGCAGGGTGAACCACAAGTGAAGGTGCAAGGTGAACTACAAGTGAAGGTGCAAGGTGAACTACAAGTGAAGGTGCAAGGTGAACTTCAAGTGAAGATGCAAAGTGAATTACAAGTGAAGATGCAGGGTGAACTACAAGTTAAGGTGCAAGGTGAACTACAAGTGAAGATGCAAGGTGAACTACAAGTGAAGATGCAAGGTGAACTACAAGTGAAGATGCAAGGTGAACTACAAGTGAAGATGCAGGGTGAACTACAAGTGAAGGTGCAAGGTGAACTACAAGGGAAGGTGCAAGGTGAACTACAAGTGAAGATGCAAGGTGAATTACAAGTGAAGGTGCAAGGTGAACTACAAATGAAGATGCAAGGTGAACTACAAGTGAAGATGCAGGGTGAACTACAAGTGAAGGTGCAAGGTGAACTACAAGTGAAGATGCAGGGTGAACTACAAGTGAAGGTGCAAGGTGAACTACAAGTGAAGGTGCAAGGTGAACTACAAGTGGTGCAAGGTGAACTACAAGTGAAGGTGCAAGGTGAACTACAAGTGAAGGTGCAAGGTGAACTACAAGTGAAGAAGCAAGGTGAACTACAAGTGAAGGTGCAAGGTGAACTACAAGTGAAGGTGCAAGGTGAACTACAAGTGAAGATGCAAGGTGAACTACAAGTGAAGGTGCAAGGTGAACTACAAGTGAAGATGCAAGGTGAACTACAAGTGAAGATGCAAGGTGAACTACAAGTGAAGATGCAGGGTGAACTACAAGTGAAGGTGCAAGGTGAACTACAAGTGAAGGTGCAAGGTGAACTACAAGTGAAGGTGCAAGGTGAACTACAAGAAGAGCAAGGTGAACTACAAGTGAAGTGCAAGGTGAACTACAAGTGAAGGTGCAAGATGAACTACAAGTGAAGGTGCAAGATGAACTACAAGTGAAGGTGCAAGGTGAACTACAAGTGAAGGTGCAAGATGAACTACAAGTGAAGGTGCAAGATGAACTACAAGTGAAGGTGCAAGATGAACTACAAGTGAAGGTGCAAGATGAACTACAAGTGAAGGTGCAAGGTGAACTACAAGTGAAGGTGCAAGGTGAACTACAAGTGAAGGTGCAAGGTGAACTACAAGTGAAGGTGCAAGGTGAACTACAAGTGAAGAAGCAAGGTGAACTACAAGTGAAGGTGCAAGGTGAACTACAAGTGAAGGTGCAAGGTGAACTACAAGTGAAGATGCAAGGTGAACTACAAGTGAAGATGCAGGGTGAACTACAAGTGAAGGTGCAAGGTGAACTACAAGTGAAGGTGCAAGGTGAACTACAAGTGAAGATGCAGGGTGGACTACAAGTGAAGGTGCAAGGTGAACTACAAGTGAAGGTGCAAGGTGAACTACAAGTGAAGATGCAAGGTGAATTACAAGTGAAGATGCAAGGTGAACTACAAGTGAAGATGCAAGGTGAACTACAAGTGAAGATGAAGGGTGAACTACAAGTGAAGGTGAAAGTGAACTACAAGTGAAGATGCAAGGTGAACTACAAGTGAAGGTGCAGGGTGAACTACAAGTGAAGGTGCAAGGTGAACTACAAGTGAAGGTGCAAGGTGAACTACAAGTGAAGGTGCAAGGTGAACTACAAGTGAAGGTGCAAGGTGAACTACAAGTGAAGGTGCAAGGTGAACTACAAGTGAAGGTGCAAGGTGAACTACAAGTGAAGGTGCAAGGTGAACTACAATTAAAGGTGCAAGGTGAACTAAAGGTAAACATGAGTGGCAGGCAAAATTCACTCACCGGCTTAAGCCGGTGAGTGAATTGGTGAGATAATCAAGTCAGGTCCCATTTCTTAAGGAAGGAGCACGGCAACTGACCTAGTAGCACAAGCTAGTCAGGTCCAACTCACACCCACCCTCACCCACTCATGTATTTATCTAACCTCTTTTTAAAACTACGCAACGTCTTAGCTTCTATGACGGTACTTGGGAGTTTGTTCCACTCATCCACAACTCTATTACCAAACTAGTGCTTTCCTATATCCTTCCTGAATATGAATTTTTCCAACTTAAATTCATTGCTGTGATTCCTGTCTAGGCTAGATATTTTTAGCACGCTATTTACATCCCCTTTATTCATTCCTGTTTTCCATTTATACACCTCA
Organism: Cherax destructor; assembly: GCA_009830355.1. Classification (NCBI taxonomy): domain Eukaryota; kingdom Metazoa; phylum Arthropoda; class Malacostraca; order Decapoda; family Parastacidae; genus Cherax; species Cherax destructor. Next base: position 15,378 of record WNWK01009447.1, read on the forward strand.
GTCATATCTCTTCTAATTCTACGCCTTTCTAGAGAGTGCAGATTCAGGGCCCTCAGTTTATCCTCATAGGGAAGATTTCTGATATATGAGATCAACTTTGTCATCCTCCTCTGTACGTTTTCCAATGCATACGGTGACCAGAACTGTGCAGCATAATCTAAATGAGGCCTAACTAAAGAAATATAGAGTTGAAGAGCAACGTGAGGACTTCTATTATTTATACTTCTTGATATGAAACCAAGGATTCTGTTAGCTTTATTGTGACCACTTATGCACTGTTGTTTTGGTTTCAGATTACTGCTAACCAGAACTTCTAAACCCTTTTCGCAATCAGAAATATTAAGATCTACATTATTTAATTTATATGTGGCATAGCTAATATCCTGTCCAACATTTACAACTTTGCATTTGTCTATATTAAACTGCATCTGCCACTTATCCGACCACTGCATCAGTTTTTTCAAATCATCATTCATTAGAATGAATTGGACAGCCTATTTTGGTGTCATCAACAAGTTTGCTTATATCGCTATTTATTCCCTCATCTATGACGTTTATGTAAATTGGGAACAACAAGGGACCCAACACTGTGGAACACCGCTTGTGACGGGTCCCCATTCTGATTTCTCCCCATTTATGCAAACTCTCTGCTGCCTATTTGTCAACCATGCCTCTACCCAGGAAACTTTTGTTCCTCCTATTCCGTGTGCCTTAAGTTTCCTCAATAGTCTCTGATATGGAACTCTATCGAATGCCATACTGAAGTCCATTTACGCAATATCATATTCAATACCATGCTCTACCTCCTCAAATACATTAGAGAAAAAAGTTAGTAAATTCGTAAGACAGGGACGCCCCTTTGTAAAACCGTGTTGAGATTCGTTAATCAATTTATGCCTTTCAAGATAGCTACGAATTGCCTATGCAATTATTTATTCCATAAATTTTCCCATTATGGAGGTAAGGCTTATTGGTCTATAGATCGAAGCTAAGGACTTGTCACCTGCCTTGTAAATAGGTATTACATTAGCCATTTTCCATTTGTCTGGCACTATGCCAGTTTGTAGTGATATATTGAAAAGATTAGCCAAAGGTATGATTAGTTCCCCTTTACATTCCTTTAAAACCCTTTCAAGCAGTTCATCAGGGCCTGGGGATTTGTTAGGTTTTAATTTCTCTATTTGTCTGAGGACCATGTCACTAGTTTCCTCAATCGAGCATAGTTTATTATCGTCCAGTTCTACATAATTTATTATTTCTGGAATTTCGCTAGTATCTTCCTGAGTAAAAACTGAGAGGAAGTAGGTGTTGAAAAGTTCACACATTTCCTTATCACTGTCAGTGATCTGACCTGAGTTACTCTTAAGTGGGCCTATCCTGTCCCTAATCTTACTTATATATACCTGAAAGAACCCTTTTGGGTTAGTCATCGAATCCTTTGCGACTTTAGCCTCATAATCCCTTTTTGCTTTTCTTATTCCTATTTTTATTTCTCTTTTTAATTGAATATATTGATTTCTTAACTGTTCTTCCCCTCTTTTGATACGCATATATGTGCCTCTCTTTTGACCAATGAAATGTTTTAATCTATTGTTTATCCATTTGGGATCGTTTTTCTTAGATCTAATTTCCCAACTCGGAACAAAAGTTGTCTGGGCAGCTAGCACTATGCTCTGAAACACATCATATTGGCAACCAACACCAGCTACCTGACCTATAGTCAGGTCACCCCAATTTAGCCCACCCAGGTAATTTCTCAGTCCCATGAAGTCAGCTAAGCGGAAATCTGGGACAGACTTGATTGCAGTTGTCTGGGTAATTCAATGATATATTGACACTAAGTGATTTGTGATCGTTTTCCCCAAGCTCTTCATTAATAACTAGTGATTCATTGTTGGCAAGAATCAAGTCAAGCAGGTTGTTTCCTCTAGTTGGTTCTGTCACAAACTATTTGAAAAAGCAATCCTGAACCATATGAAGAAAGTCACTAGACTCAAGATTTCTTGTCACATTGTTCCAATCAATCTGTCTAAAGTTAAAATCCCCCATTAAAACAACTTTCTCATATCTAGACGCCTTATGAATTTCGTTCCACAGCAGCCTACCGCTCTCCCTATCAAGGTTTGGGGGCCTATAAATCACAAACAAAATTATTTTTTCTCGACCTTCGAGAAACTGTAGCAAAACTGATTCTTTGTCAGATGTTTCTAATCTTATATCTTGTCTAACACAACAACTAAAATTATCTCTGTCATACATCGCCACTCCACCACCCTTCCTGTTGACCCTATCAGTGTGGAATAGTTTGTAACCATGTTCGTTGTATTCAGAAGGCATTTCTCTATCTTTTAAGTTGAACCAGGTCTCTGTTATAGCAATAATATCTATATTATAATATCTATATTACTCATCTATCTCATTTCTTAGACTCCTACTATTTGTAAAGTAAACCTTAAGGGAGCTAGTCACTCGTTGCCCTTTACTATCTCTCTTTGTTTGTTTAGCAATTGCTTTGCCTTTACTAGCAACTTTATTTTAAATATTGTATTTTAAACATATCCCTGGGGTATCCTAGTAACATCTGCTGTTTTCAACCATAGTATTGCAGCCTGATTGCTTCAGAACAAACACCCATACCTCTATAATCTATCTGTTTAAATTCCTAGACAAGTCATCAATGACCCCCTCAATCGAGTTGGCTAATGCAACCACTCCAACCCCAGTGAGATGAACCCCATCTCTTGCATACATATCATGTTTGCCATATAATTTATCCGTTATCAATGAATGGGATTGCAAGTTCCTTGCAGTACCTGTCTAACCAGCAATTTATACCAATTGCCCTAAACATCCATTCATTGCCCACTCCCCTTCTAGGCAAAATGCTACATATAATTGGGACCCCTCCCTTAGACCTGACTACTTCTATGGCGGACCTGGAGCTCCGGTTTCCTGCCCTTCGCGATGTCACTTCCACCAGCATTAAGACAAATAATGGGCTTGTTCCCATTATCTGACATAATATTATCCTACCTGCTGACTATATCACAAACACCAGCTCCTGGGAGGCACACCCTCTGTCTGACCTTCCTATCTCTGTTACAAAAAGCACGGTCCATATATCTTACCTGAGAGTCTCCCACAATCAGAATATTCTTACCTTGATTAGCAGGGAAGTCAGTGGTACCTTTAACCTCACTAACCACTGAAGTACACTCGTCCTGGAGAACAGAGAATCGATTTCCTACCTTCATATCTTCTCTATTAACCTTCCTTATCTTCCCTCTTCCTGAATTGTGAACCACTTGCCACTTAAAGCGGCTGCCACTCTTTAACTCACTACTGGTAACCATTTCCTCCTTTCCAGCACCAACCATCTCACACTCACTCCCAAACCCATCTAGGCGAAGCTTCAGCCTCCTATTTTCCTCCTGAAGAAGTAGAACCTCCTTCTTCAACACTTTAACCTGAGATTCCAAGACACTACAGCAAGCCATGGTCTCGGTAAAACCCCACGCTAATTCCCAGACAGCTTAGGACATTTGACCGCAGGTGAAGATGTAAGGTGAACAAGAGGATAATAAAGGTGATCTACAAACGAAAGTGTAAGGTGAACTACAGATTAAAGTATTAGGTGAGCTACAGTTAAAGGAGTAAGGTGAACTAAAGATGAAGGTGTAAAGTCAACTACAGGTGAAGAATTAGGGTGAACTACAGGTTAAGATGTAAACTGTACTACAGGTGAAGGTATAAATTAAATTAGAGGAGGTGTAAGGTGAACTTTATTTAAAGGTGCAGGGTGAGCTACAGGTGGAGTTGAATTACAGGTGAAGGTGTAAAGTGACCTACAGGTGAAGGTGTAAGGTGAACTACAGATGAATCTACAAGATGAATTTCATGTGAAGGTATAAAATGAACTACAGGTTAAGGTTTAAGATGACCTACACGAGAAGGTGGAAGGTAAACTTCAGTTAAAGGAGTAAGATGAACAAAAGGAGAAGGAGCAAGGTGAACTACAGGTGAAGATGTAAAGTGAAATACTGGAAAAGGTGAAAACTTAACTATAGGTGAAAGAGTAAGGTGTATTGCAGGTGGAGAAGTATTGTGAACTACATGTGAAGTAATAATGTGAACTACAGGTGAAGTAACAAGGTGAACTACAGGTGAAGTAACAAGGTGAACTACAGGTTAAGTAACAAGGTAAACTACAGGTGAAGTAACAAGGTGAACTACAGGTGAACTACAGGTGAAGTAACAAGGTGAACTACAGGTGAAGTAACAAGGTGAACTACAGGTGAAGTAACAAGGTGAACTACAGGTGAAGTAACAAGGTGAACTACAGGTGAAGTAACAAGGTGAACTACAGGTGAAGTAACAAGGTGAACTACAGGTGAAGTAACAAGGTGAACTACAGGTGAAGTAACAAGGTGAACTACAGGTGAAGTAACAAGGTGAACTACAGGTGAAGTAACAAGGTGAACTACAGGTGAAGTAACAAGGTGAACTACAGGTGAAGTAACAAGGTGAACTACAGGTGAAGTAACAAGGTGAACTACAGGTGAAGTAACAAGGTGAACTACAGGTGAAGTAACAAGGTGAACTACAGGTGAAGTAACAAGGTGAACTACAGGTGAAGTAACAAGGTGAATTACAGGTGAAGTAACAAGGTGAACTACAGGTGAAGTAACAAGGTGAACTACAGATGAAGTAACAAGGTGAACTACAGGTGAAGTAACAAGGTGAACTACAGGTGAAGTATCAAGGTGAACTACAGGAGAAGTAACAAGGTGAACTACAGGTGAAATAACAAGGTGAAATACAGGTGAAGCAGCACAGAGAAATTAAATTGCAAATAACATAATATTTATAGATAAAAATACATATTTGAAAAACAAATTCTTTCTAAAAGATTTAATACGTTGCAATGCTTTTGTTCCAAGGACTTACAGACCTCCTGCTCTTTGATCGATCTGATCAGTTTACCTCTATTTCCAATGTATTTTGTAGCTATAATATATTTGGTAATAATATTGATATTAAAATATTATTAATTATATTAAATAATTATTATAACACATAATAATAATTATTATAATAATTATAATATATAATAATAATGATAGTAACAGTTATACTAACAATAATAATCTTAAAAAAATAATAACAACTAAAATAAAATTTATAATACAAATATAATATCAACGAAATATTAATAATAATAATATTATTATGATTATTAGTATTAATAACAAAACATTAAGAAGAACAACAATTATTGTAATAATAATTTATAATTAAAATAAAACAATATGAAAGAAAATAGAAAAACATCTGTGTATGAGTTTGATCCGGGGAAGGTGAGGACCCCGACGATGAATCTCACACAGTGGACACGACTCTTCCTGGGTATTACCATTTTATTGCTTAAATTAATTTTCATTAGAAATTGTGTTGATATTTGATCTGTGTATTGACACCAGATATTAACAGTGTAATTCACTTTGTAAAGAAAGTGAAATTCATAACTGATAGTTATCTAACTCTTGAAGTATTTAATTACAATCTGTGTTCTCTCACTTAAGTGAACAGTTTTTAAAGAAATTAAAGCAGGTCTTAACCTGCTTTAATAATTCGTCGCGTGATTTTGCTTTTCACATATATAGATGAACTCCAGTTGAATGCGTAACGTGAACTATAGGTGGAGTAACCTTAATTATAGGTGGAGTAAGGTAATCTTCAGGTGAATGAGAAACGTGTAAAACAGGTGAAGGTTTAGGAAGCTACAGATGATTAAATAAATTAAAATACAGAAGAAAGGGTAAGGAGAGCTGCAGGATAAAGTATTAGGTAGAATAAAGGTGAAGATATAAGGTGTACAACAGGTGAACTATATGAGTCAAAATGTTAACTGCAAGTGAAGGTATAAGGTGAACTACAGGTGTGTAACGTGAACTACGGGTGAGTGAGAAAGCTGAATTACAGGTGAATGTGCAAGGTGTGATAGAGAAGATACAAGGTGAATTTTAAATGACAATGTAAAATGGAACATTCATGAAGTTGCTAATATAAATTTATGTGAATTACAGGAGGTGTACCGTGAATTACATTTCAACTATTGATGAATTACAGGTGAACTATAGGTGAAGGTGTATGATGAACTGAGAATGAATATGGTGAATGACACGTAAGGTGAACTACAGGTGAAAGTGTTAAGTGCACTTTAAGTAAGGGTTTAAAGTGCACTTTAAGTGAATTTTTAAAGTGCACTTTAGGTAAAGGAGTAAGAAGTATTGCATGTGTAGGTTTAAGGTGAACTTTAATTGATATTGTAAGGTGCATTGTCAGTGAATTTCCCAAGATTATCTACAGATAAAAGTGAAAGGTGAAATACAGGTTAATGAGTAAAATTAACTAAAGTGTAAGTGTAATTCGAACTTCATGTTAAAGTGATAAGTGAAATACAGTTGAAGAGGGTGAAATACGGGTGAAGGTGTAAGGTGAACAATATGTGAAGCAGAAAGGTGAGCTAAAAATTAAGGCGTAAGGAGAATTAAAGGAAAATGTGGAAGGTGACCTTCAGGTGAAGGAATACAGTGAATTGCAGGTGGAAGGTGACCTTCAGGTGAAGGAATACAGTGAATTGCAGGAAAAATTATTACGTAAAGTATAGGTGAAAGTATAAGGTTCCTTAAAGTGAACTATAAGTGACTGAAAAGTGAAAAACTACTTTTGAAAATAAAATGTGAACTACAGGTATATGTCGTGAACTACAGGTGAGTTTGTAAAGTGAATTACAGGTGAACGTACAAGATGTGCTACATGAGAAGATACAAAGTGAATTTTATAGGAATTTGTAACATGGAATATATATGAATTTGCAAAGAGAGATTTCGGTGAATTACAGGTGACAGTGAATGATGTATAAATGAATGTATGCGGTGAATTACACGTAAAGGTGTAAGGTGAATTTCAGGTGAACGTAAACTACAGGTTAAAGTGTAAGGCGAACTACAGCAAACGGTGAAAATTAAAAAGCAGGTGAAAGTGTAAGGTGAACTAAAGGCGAATGTGAACTACATGTGAAGTGTAAGTTAATCTTCAGCTAAAGGTGTAAAACGTACTTCACGTGAAGGTGTAAGGTGAACTACAGGTGAAGAAGTAAGATGAATTACAGGTAAATGAATAATGTTATCCACAGGCTCAGGTGTTTGTTAAAGTACAGGTGAAGAATAAAAGTGAACTTCCATTGAAAGTGTAAGGTGATCTATAGGGGAAGGAGTAAGGTGAACTACAGGTGAAGGAGTAAGGTGAACTACAGGTGAAGGAGTAAGGTGAACTACAGGTGAAGGAGCAAAGAGAAATAAAAACAACAATTTTTTTCACAAAAAAATGTGCACATAAAATCACATAAAAAATATAGATAAACATAAATCTTTGAAAAGCAAAATTCTTCATGAGTTAATACGTTGCAAGGCTCTTGTTCCAAGGACTTACAACCCTCTGGCTCTTTCTTGGATCTCTTGAATTTCCCCTTGGAATATCTACTGTATTTTGTGACCAAAATACAATTGGTAATAATAGTTATCACAAAATAATAATAATTATAATAATCGTAATAAGTAATAATAATGACAATAATAATAATGATGACAAAAATGACAACGAAAACCATAACAACAACAACAATTGTTGTAAAAATAATTAATAACTAAAATAAAAACAACATTAAAGCAAAATGTAAAAAATAAGGAAGTACCAATGAGGCTGAGTTTGATCCGGGGAAGGTGAGGACCCCGACGATGAATCTCACACAGTGGACACGACTCTTCCTGGGTATTACCATTTTATTGCTTAAATTATTCTTAATTAGAAATTGTGTTGATATCTGATCTGTGTATTGACACCAGATATTAACAGTGTAATTCACTTTGTAAAGAAAGTGAGATTCATAACTGATAGTTATCTAACTCTTGAAGTATTTAATTACAATCTGTGTTCTCTCACTAAAGTGAATAGTTTTTAAAGAAATTAAAGCAGGTCTTAACCTGCTTTATTAATTCATCACGTGATTTGGCTTTACTTATGAAGGTGAACTACAGGTGAATGTGTAAGGTGCACTACAGGTGGTGTTAAGTTAATTATAGGTGGAGTAAGGTAATCTACTTGTGAATGTAAAACGTGAAACACAAGCGAAGGTGTAAGGAAACTACAGATAATTAAATTAAAAGATAGGAGAAAGTGTAATGTGAACTGCCGGAGAAAGTATTAGGTAATCCTGAGTTTTTTGTCTCCTGTAAGAGTCCTTAAGCTTAATATCGATATTTGAGCACTTGAGGTTTACTCAAGTGCCACAGAGTAAATTTTTTCTAGGCAAAGGTTCGGATTCGTGTTGTTTAGGATATCTTCCAATCTTGTTTCATTTAAGACATCGTTGACTTGGTCCCACCGTATATTCTGGTTATTGAAGTTAAATTTGTTGAAGGTATACTCAAGACTGATGACATTTTGTTGGTCTGGGACCCGGTGCATACATGTCTGTTCCTCTATTTTATTGTGATCTGAGTGTATGGCTTTGATATGATAATACTTCGTATCAGTTCATCATTGTTAGTGAAGATGAGGTCCAGTTGGCTCTATTATTTGCTGGTTTAAGGTGAATTTGTTACAGAGATTTAATAGTTTGTGTGTGTGTGTGTGTGTGTGTGTGTGTGTGTGTGTGTGTGTGTGTGTGTGTGTGTGTGTGTGTGTGTGTGTGAATTTTCATCGGAGCTGATACAACATTATTTGTAACAGTCCTTCGTTTTAGGTGACTTAAGTTGAAATCCCCCAACGGCAAGATGTTTTGGGCAGGAGCTGGAAGATTTTCGAGACATTGGTCGATTTTTAAAAGCTGTTCCCAGAATTGCTGGGAAGTGGCATCCGGAGGCTTGTATACAACCACAATTACGAGGTTTTGGTTCTTGACAGTTACTGCCAAAACTTTAACTACATAATTTGAGGTGTTTAGTAGTTCCGAGCATATCAGTGACTGTGACATACAGGCCACTGGCTGTGCTTCTGCTCCAGAAGTGATTTGAGTTGGTGTACGATATGTTGTCATATATTACCAGCTTTTTTTCCTTCATAGCACTAAAAAACCTCGGTCTCTGGAGTGGTTGTGGCTACCCTGGTTTTACCATGGTCTGAGTGTTCCGTGTCTTCTTGTCCCCTTTTGATGGACTGCCATACAATATAAGTCTTTCCTGGACTGAAAAGTGACACATTTCAGGGTGAAAAAATACAAAAAGAAGAGTTGCATTCTCCTGCTGTCATGTGGGCGTGGCATTTTCTGGAATGGTCAGAGTTGTAAATCCCATCTGTTTTTCCAGATATTCCATGCCTGCAGATACTCAAGGTACAGAATTTGCATAGGTTTGATTTTTGTTTGCCATGGTTTTTCATGGTTGCATTCCCTTGTAGTGTGTTTTTTCTGGTTCCTCACTATTTACAGCACCTGCACTAACAATGGTGCCTTCACCAGTTTTTACTGATAGTGTACACTATTCCTCGAAGAATCATCCCCTTGTTTGCTACATCCAGTGGTATTACTATTTTGTAACTTTGTGGTTCAAATATCTTTGTCTGTACATGTTTCACCACCACCAAGACATGTGTGTCCCTCCGCGGCACTGGCTTTCATTTCTGTATTCTTGCAGGTGCTCTCTTCCAGGACAGTACCATCTGGCCCACTTCTTTTTATTTTCCCTACTGCTACAAAAGGCTGTCAAGTTTTCTAAGAAGGCCGTTTTGATGTTTCTGTCTTTTAGTACAGATGTAATTTTTTCCCACAGTTAGCTATCATTTAGGAAGACACGAAAACATTTCTTGGTTTAGTATCCTTAGTGGACGACTGGTGAATGTCTACACACAGAGTGGCTATAGACAGAAGCCTATAAGATGCAATACAGGTGAATGTGTAAGGTGAATAGCAGGTGAGAGTGTTAGGCAAAATACAGGCGAAGATGTAAGGTCCTACAGGTGGTTAACCGAGTGAAAAATGTGTATTACAGGTGAACTACAGGAGATGTGTACCGTGAATAATAGGTGAGTTAGGTGAATTACAGGTGAAGGTGCAAGGTGAATTTTAGATGATGTAATTTGGAATAAATATGAAGTTGCAAAGTGAAATTTAGATGAATTACAGGTGAATTAACATAGTTAAAATTGTATGATTAACTATAAGTGAATGAATATAGTGAATTACACGAAAATGAGGAAGGTGAATTAGAGAAGAAAGTGTAAGGTGCACTTCAAGTGAAGGTTTAAGGTGCAATTCAGGTAAAGGTCAAAGGTGCATTAAAGGTGGAAGTTTAGGGTGAACTATAATTGATGTTGTAAGGTGCATTGTCCTTGAAGGTGCCAAGATTACTTACAGAAAAAAGTGTAAGGTGATCGGTGAAGATGGAAGTTGAACTACAGGTGAAGATGGAAGTTGAACTACAGGTGAAGATGGAAGTTGAACTACAGGTGAAGATGCAAGGTGAACTACAGCTGAAGATGCAAGGTGAACTACAGGTGAAGATGCAAGGTGAACTACAGGTGAAGATGCAAGGTGAACTATAGGTGAAGATGCAAGGAGAACTACAGGTGAAGATGTAAGGTGAACTACAGGTGAAGATGCAAGGTGAACTACAGGTGAAGATGTAAGGTGAACTACAGGTGAAGATGCAAGGTGAACTATAGGTGAAGATGTAAGGTGAACTATAGGTGAAGATGTAAGGTGAACTACAGGTGAAGATGTAAGGTGAACTACAGGTGAAGATGTAAGGTGAACTACAGGTGAAGATGTAAGTTGAATTACAAGTGAAGGTGTAAGGGGACCTACAGGTGAAGATGTAAGTTGAATTACAGGTGAAGGTGTAAGTTGAATTACAGGTGAAGGTGTAAGGTGACCTACAGGTGATGCAGTAAGTTGAACTAAAGTTGAAGGAGTAAGGTCAAGGTGTAAACTGCAGGTGAAGAAGTAAGGGGAACTATAGGAGAAGGTGGAGGGTAAACTACAGGTGAAGGTGTGTGTTGAACTACAGGTGAAGGTGTAAGGTGAACTTCAGACGAAGGAGTAAATTAAAATATAGGTGAAACAGTAAGGTGAACTTCAGGTGTCGTAAGAGGCGACAAAAATGCCTGAAACAATGGGCTAGTAACCCCTTCTCTATAAATTACTAAAAATATTTAGAAAAAAATTAATGAAGCTTGGATGTTTGAATGTGTTTGGATATAGTGCAGATGATAAGAGATGATTGTCAGTGTTATGAATGAAAAGAAGTTGGATATCTTGGATCTAAGCGAGACAAAGAGGAAGAGGGTAGGATAGGTTCAGAGGGGAAAAATAAATAGGATTTAGTCAGGAGTATCTGAGAGAGTTAGAGCTAAGGATGGGGTAGCAATAATGTTGAAGCATCACTTATGGAAGGAGAAGAGGGAAAATACATAAGGAATATGTGGACTAAAATAAGGATTGGGTACAAAAAATGGGTTATAACAAGTGTTCATGCTCCTGTAGAAGAGGGTGCAGAGGAGAGAGATTGATTTTGGCGATTGTCTAGGAGTCTTTGAGCCAAATGACAGAGTAATTGTGATAGGGGACCTAAATTCTAAAGTGGGATAAACGGTTAGAGGGTGTGATAGGTTAGTTTGGGGTGCCCAATGTAAATAATAATAGGGGGCCTTTGATTGCACTCTGAATAGAAAGAGGATTGGCAATAGGTAATACATATTTTAAGAAATATGGATAAATAATTATGCAAGATATGATATAGGGCATAATGAGAGTAGTTTGTTGGACTATGTATTGGTAGATAAAAGACTGATGGGTAGTCTTCAGGATGTGCATTTTTATAGAGGGGCCACAGATATATCAGATCAGTTAGGATAAGATATAAACAACTATCGGAAGAAAAATGGGCTAGTGAGATTATAGGCAACGAGGTTGAAGAGGTATTGGGTAGATTTAAGAATCTAGTGTTCAGCAGAAGTTTGTTACAGAAAAGTGGGTGCGAAGGGAAGAGCAATTAGTGGAATGATGAGATAAAGAGAGTACTAAGAGAAAAAAATGTTAGCATATGAGAGGTTTTTAGAAAGTAGTAATAAAAGGAGGGAGGAAAAAGAGAAGTTAACAAAGTGGTGAAGAAATGTAAATGGAAAGTAAAGGAAAGAAAGGGTGAGATGCAATCAACAAATTAGGTTGAAAATAAGAAAAAGTTTCGTAGTGAGATTAATAAGTTCGTGAGGCAGTGGGTAGAATGAAAGGGGTAAGGCAGCTGGGATTGATGGGATAAAGATAGAAATGTTAAAAGAAGGTGGGGATATAATTTTGGAGTGGTTGGTGCTATTATTTAATAAATGTATGGAAGAGGGTAAGGACCTAGGGATTGGCAGAGAGCGTGTATTGTTCCTTTGTATAAAGGCAAAGGGGACAAAAGAGATGCAAAAATTATAGGGGAATAAGTCTGTTGAGTGTACCTGGTAAAGTGTATGGTAGAGTTATTATTGAAAGAATTAAGAGTAAAACAGAAAGCAGGATAGCAGATGAACAAGGGGCTTTAGGAAAGGTAGGGGTGTGTAGACCAAGTGTTTACAGTGAAACATATAGGTGAACAGTATTTGGATAAGGGTAAAGATGTTTTTGTGGCATTTATGGATTTGGAAAAGGCGTATGATAGGGTAGATAGGGGGCAATGTGGCAGATGTTGCAGGTGTATGGAATAGGAGGAAGGTTACTGAAAGCAGTGAAGAGTTTTTATGAGGATAGTGAGGCTCAGGTTAGAGTGTGTAGGAGGGAAGGGACTATTTCCCAGTAAAAGTGGGCCTTAGACAAGGATGTGTGATGTCACCGTGGTTGTTCAATATATTTATAGATGGGGTTGTAAGAGAAGTGAATGCGAGGGTCTTGGCAAGAGGTGTTGGGCTAAAAGATAAAGAAGCAAATACAAAGGGGAGTTGTCACAGTTGCTTTTGCTGATGACACTGTGCTTTGGGAGATTCTGAAGAGAAGCTGCAGAGGTTGGTGGATGAATTTGGTAGGTGTGTAAAAGAAGAAAATTGAAAGTGAATATAGGAAAGAGTAAGGTGATGAGGATAACAAAAGAATAGGTGACGAAAGATTGGGTATCAGATTGGAGGGAGAGAGTATGGAGGAGGTGAATGTATTCAGATATTTGGGAGTGGACATGTCGGCGGATGGGTCTATGAAGGATGAGGTGAATCATAGAATTGATGAGGGGAAAAGGGTGAGTGGAGCACTTCGGAGTCTGTGGAGACAAAGAACCTTGTCCATGGAAGTAAAGAGGGAATGTATGAGAGTAGTTATACCAACGCTCTTATATGGGTGTGAAGCATGGGTGATGAATGTTGCAACGAGGAGAAGGCTGGAGGCAGTGGAGATGTCATGTCTGAGGTCAATGTGTGGTGTGAATATAATGCAGAGAATTGGAGTTTGGAAATTAGGAGGAGGTGCGGGATTACCAAAACGATTGTCCAGAGAGCTGAGGAGGGGTTGTTGAGGTGGTTTGGACATGTAGAGAGAATGGAACGAGACAGAGTGACTTCGAGAGTGTATAAATCTGTAGTGGAGGGAAGGCGGGGTAGGGGTCGGCCTAGGAAAGGTTGGAGGGAGGGGTAAAGGAAGTTTTGTGTGCGAGGGGCTTGGATTTCCAGCAAGCATGTGTGAGCGTATTTGATAGGAGTGAATGGAGGCATATGGTTTTTAATACTTGACGTGCTGTTGGAGTGTGAGCAAAGTAACATTTATGAAGGGATTCAGGGAAACCGGCAGGCCGGACTTGAGTTCTGGAGATGGGAAGTACAGTGCCGGCACTCTGAAGGAGGGGTGTAAATGTTGCAGTTTTATAACTGTAGTGTAAAGCACCCTTCTGGCAAGACAGTGATGGAGTGAATGATGATGAAAGTTTTTCTTTTTCGGGCCACCCTGCCTTGGTGGGAATCGGCCGATGTGTTAATAATAAAAAATAAATAATTAATAAGTGGAGAAAGCCTAGGGAACAAATGGATTTGTCAGTGAAAAATAAAAGTTATTAGATAGAGAAAGGCATTGGGAACATGGAAGAAATATTTTGAGGAACTGTTAAATATTCATGAAGATAGGGAAGCTGTGATTTAATGCATTGGGCAGAGACGTACAACATCTTGTAGGAAAGAAAGAGTTAGAGCTAATTGTGAGTGTGAGGGAGGTCCGTAAGGCAGTGGGTAGAATAAAAGGGGTAAAGCAGCTAGAATTAATGGGATAAAGACAGAAATGTTAAATGCAGGTGGGGATATAGTTTTAGTGTGGTTAGGGTTTTTACTTTACTTAATAAATGTATGGAAGAGGGTAAGGTACCTTAGGGAATAGTGTTAACACACTACCAGTAAAAACTGGTGGAAGCATTGATGTCTGTACAGGGGCTGTAGGTAGTGGGCAAACAGAAAAAAGTGCACCAGCAGAGAACGCAGCCACAAAAATCCTAGCAAACAAAAATCTAATCTACGCATATTCCATGCCTTGGGTATCTGCAGGCATGGTATATCTGGAAAAACGGTGGGACCTGCACTTTTGACCATGCCAAACAATGTCGCACCCACATAACAACAGTAGGGTGCATCGCGTCTTCTTGTAACTTATTTCACCCCGAAATGCGTCACTCGTCACTCCATGAAAGAAAACGCTACAACGTATGCTGTCAGGCACATCATCTAAAGGGGACATGAAGACACAGATCAGCAAGACCATGGGAAACAAAAGAGGGGAGCCAAAACCTCTCCAGACAAAGAGGTTTTTTAGTGCCAGGAAGGAAAAAAGACTGGAAAGAAATGACAGAAATCCTACACCAACTCAAAACACAGTCATTGGCCTCCACTCCAGAACAACAGATATTAATGTTAGCAAACAAAAACCCCTTAAACTCCATCAATATAATATTTATTTTTGCAAATATACAGGGACTAAAGCCATCAACAAACAACAAAATACCTTACATCAAGGGATTGCTCACGGATTCAAATGCAATGTTTGCAGCATTCACAGAGACCCACATAAAGGATCATTTTGACAACGAAATATGGATTCCCGGTTATAATCTATTCAAATGTGAAAGACTAAACAGGAAACAAGGGGAAGTTGGTATGTACGTCACAAAGTTACTCATTTGCTCAGAACTACTAAACACCTCAAATGATGTAGTTGACGTTTTTGACAGTAAACACTGCAACTTCCCAGCAATTCCAGGAACAGCTTTTGAAAATTGTCCACTGTCTGGAAAATCTCCCAAGTCCTGCCCCAAACATGTTGCTACTGGGGGATTTCTACTTGAGACACCTAAAATGGAGTAGTGTAGCAACTAATGTTTTAGCAGATATCACCCCAGGAGGCAGCTCAGATGAAAATTCACACACAACCGAGCTATTAAATTTCTGCACGAAATTCACCTTAAACCAGCAAATATGACTGCCTATAAGACTAGAAAATACGCTGGACGTCATCTTCGCTAACAACGACGATCTGATACGTAATA
Source organism: Cherax destructor (assembly GCA_009830355.1). Classification (NCBI taxonomy): domain Eukaryota; kingdom Metazoa; phylum Arthropoda; class Malacostraca; order Decapoda; family Parastacidae; genus Cherax; species Cherax destructor. The sequence goes on from WNWK01009447.1 coordinate 30,926, forward strand.
TAACCGTATCAAAGACAATACACTCAGATCACAACATAATAGAGGTGCTGACCAGCAAAATGTGATCAGTTATAAGGGTGCCTTCACAAAATTCAACTTCAATAACAAAAACATACAATGGGAACAAGTCAACCATGTCCTAAATGAAACAAGCTGGAAGGTATCCTAAACAACACGGATCCGAACCTTTGCCTTGAACAAATTAACTCTGTGACACTTGAGGTCTACTCAAGGCACATTCCATTAAGAAAAAGAAAGATAAGATGTAAACTAGAAAGCTCTAGATACTCCCTATTCAGGCGAAGGCGAAGAATCACAGAGCTGCTGAGGGGGGCCAGTATATCTAAAATACGAAGAGAGGCACTGGTCAGAGAAACTGCAATTATTGAACTTAAGCTTAAGGAATCTTACAGGAGACAAGAATCTCAGGAAGAACTTAAAGCCATAAAGGAACATGAAAGAAGCCCAAAATACGTCTTCTCTTATGCCAAACCTAACGGAAAAACAACATCCAGTATTGGAGCCCTGCTAAGACGAGATGGGACCTACACAGATGACAGCAAAGAAATGAGAGAGGTAGTAAAGTCCAAATAGGACTCAGTGTTCAGTGAGCCGTTGACTAAACTAAGGGTCGACAATCTAAATGATTTTGTAATGACCGAGACCCAAAATTTGGTTATTTCAAAACTCTTATATAATCCAAACACCACAAGACCTCGAAAAGACAATTAATGACATGCCCATGCACTCTGTCCCAGGTCTGGACTCATGGAACTCCGTGTTCATCAAGAACTGCAAGAAGCCCCTATCACATGCCATCAGCATTCAATGGAGAGGGAGCATGGACATTGGGGTCATCGAACACTCACTAAAAACAGCAGACATAGCCCCACTCTACAAATGTGGAATAAAGCAATAGCATAGAACTACAGACCAATGACACTAACGTCCCATATCATAAAAACCTTTGATAGGGTTCTAAGAAGAAAGATCGTCAACCACCTAGATACCCATCAGTTACACAACCCAGGACAACACGGGTTTAGAGCAGCTCTTTTCTGTCCCAGCTACTGAACCACTATGACAAGGTCCTGGATGCATTAGAGCATAAAATGCAGATGTAGTATATATAGACTTTGCGAAAGCCTTCGACAAGTGCGACTATGGTGTAATTGCACACAAAATACATGATTAAGGAAGAACAGGAAAAGTTGATAGCTGAATCTATAACTTTCTAACAAATAGAACACAAAGAGTAATAGTAAACAGAGTAAAATCTAAAGCAGCTGCAGTGGAAAGCTCTGTTCCACAAGGCACAGTACTCACTCGCATCCTATTCCTCATCCTCATATCTGACATAGACAGAGATGTCTTCGTTTGCGGATGACACCCGAGTTTGCATCCTTTGTATCCTCCATCTAAGACACCGCAAGATTCCAAACGGACATCAACCAAATCTTCAGATGGGGCGTTGAAAACAATATGAAGTTCAATGAAGAAAAATTTAAACTACTCAGATATGGAAAACTTAAGGGAAATTAAAACTGTATCAGGATATACAACAAATTCTAACCACACAATAGAGCGAGAAACTAATGTGAAGGACCTGAGAGTGATAATGTCAAAGGATCTCACCTTCGAAGACCTCTACAATGTATCTACCTCATCTGCTAGGAAACTATTAGGATGGATAAAGACAGCCTTCAAAAGTAAGGACACCAAGCCCATGATGATTCTCTTCAAATCACTAGTTCTCTAAAAAAAAAAAGTACCACGGGTGGGGTTCGAACCCGCGGTCAGAGAGTCTCAAAACTCCAGACCGTCGCGTAAGCCACTGGGCCAGCTAGCGTCAATAAGATTTATCCAACTAGGTATATTTCTACACCATAGGAAGGTTAGCATAGGCACCACTGTGTCCACAAATGCAAGTTTTTACAGATGAATCTCCTGCCAGCATGGCCTTGGCGAACTCTAGCTCAAGTCCCCTTCAAAGCCGTCAAAATGACTCACGAAATCGTAATGACGCGATTGCAAACAAGCCATACCACGGGTGGGGTTCGAACCCGCGGTCAGAGAGTCTCAAAACTCCAGACCGGGCCGCGGGGGCGTTGACCCCTGAAACCCTTTCCAGGTATACTCCAAGTATACCTAGGGATTGGAAGAGAGCGTGCATAGTTCTTTTGTATAAAGGCAAAGGGGACAAACGAAAGTGTAAAAATATACGGAAATAAGGCTGTTTAGTATAACAGTAAAGTGTATGGTAGAGTTATTATTGAAAGAATTAGGAGTAAGGATAACAGATGAGCAAGGATGCTTTTGGAAGGGTAGCAAGTATGTAGACCAAGTGTTTATATATAAGTGAACAGTGTTTAGATTTAGTATTTATGTATTTGGAAAAAGCGTATGATAGGGTAGACATGGGAGGGGGTAAGGAGGTAGATGTTGCAAGTGAATGAAATAGTAGGTAGGCTACTGAAATCAGTGAAGAGATTTTACTAGGATAGTGAGGCTCAGGTTAGAGTATGCAGGAGAGAGGTATATTATTTCCAAGTAAAAGTAGGTCTGAGAGTGGAATGTGTGATGTCATCATGGTTGATCAATATATATATATATATATATATATATATATATATATATATATATATATATATATATATATATATATATATATATATATATATATATATAAGAGAGAGAGAGAGAGAGAGAGAGAGAGAGATGGAGTTGTAAGAGAAGTGAATGCTAGGGTGTTGGCAAGAGGTGTGGGATTAAAAGATAAAGAATCTGGCACAAAGTGGGAGCTGTCACAGTTGCTTTTTGCTGATGACACTGTGCTTTTGGGTGATTCTAAAGAGAAGTTGCAGAGGTTGGTGGTTGAGTTTGGTAAGATCTGTAAAAGAAAAAAAAGAAAATTGAACATAGAAAGAGTAGTGTGATGAGTATAAAAAAATTAGGTAATGAAAGACTAGATATCAGACTGGAAGGAGAGAGAATGGAGGAAGTGAATTTATTCAGATATTTGGGATTGGACGTATCAGCAGATGGGTCTATGAAAGACTTGGTTAATCATAGAACTGAGGAGAGCAAAAAGATGAGTGGTGCACTGAGAAGTCTGTGGAGACAAAGAACTTTATTCATGGGAGCAAAGAAGGAAACGTATTAGAATATAGTTACACCAACGCTCGTATATGGGTGCGAATCATAGGTGATGAATGTTGCTACAAGGAGGCAGGTGCAGATGCTAAGATGTATTGATCGTGCTTTTTGTAAAAGAGATAGAAAGGTGAGACAGAGAGTGTGTTTCCCAGGAGCCGGTGTTGGTGACATAGTCAACAGGTTGGATAATATTATGTCAGGTATTGGGAACAAGCCCATTATCTGTCTTAGTGCTGGTGGAAATGACATTGGGAAGGGCAGGAAAAAGGAGCAGCTGGATAAGTACAAGTCAGCCATAGATGTACTCAGGTCTATGAGAGGGTCCCAATCATATATAGTATTTTGCCTAGAAGGGGAGTGGGCAATGAATGGATGTCTAGGTCAATTGGTATAAATTGCTGGCTAGACAGGTACTGCAAAGAACTTGCAATCCCATTCATTGATAACTCGGACAAATTTTGTGGCAAATGTGATATGTATGCAAGAGATAGGGGTACATCTCTCTAGGGCCGGATTGGTTGCATTAGCTAACTCGATTGAGGGGGCCATTGCTGACTTGTCTAGGACTTTGAACTGAAATATTACACTGATCTGCATTTGGAATGCTTTTAATTTTGATTTTTATTCATGGTTGCGATCTTACATGTTCTTGGGCTGTTGATTGTAAATATCTAAACCATTTTGCTCTATCACTTAAGAATTTTGAATGAAATACAAATTAATGATAACAATAAATGTGAATTTTTAATAAATTGTCACATTATTAAAGTTAGGCAAGTAATCGAGGAAAAATACATTGTGTTAGTTTTAAGAACATATAAATTCCAAATCAACATGAATCAAATCAAATGATTTTATTAAAAAAATATGCTCCTAATGGTTAGCCTACATATTGAATCAAAGGAAGGAGGACCACTTTGATTTTCGCTTGTGCTGTGCATCGACACCATTATGTTTCAATGACCAGCAGTAATCCGCCATCATGCTGACATTCCGTTTGCTCTGGTATTGAGTTTCCATGGTGAAAATATCCTGATGGAACCACTCTCCTTGTTCCTCACTGTAGTCCCCACAATTGTTAGGAAAATAGTCAAGATGTGAGTGCAAAAAGTACTTCTTCACACTCAAGTTGTTGGAAACTTGAAATCAGGTCTTGGATCATTTTTTTCATATTCGGGGGAGCGCCTGTTTCCCAGGAAGTTGTGGACAATCTGCTTGAATGTAAACCAGACATTCACATCGACACCTGCTAATGCTTCATCAAAATGCTTGTCCTTCATCAATTCCCAAATCTGAGGGCCAACAAAGATTCCTGTCTTTAGCTTGCCTTCTTGTTCAAGGCCTTCACAAAAAAATTCATAAGCCCTAATTTGATGTGGAGTGATTACAGAAGAATTTTCTTGGGGTCAACTAGTGGCACAGTTTTCACGTTGTGATTTCCGGGTAAGAAGCTGGTTCTTGGGGGGCAAGTCTTTTTGTTCATAGTGCTGGCCGTCTGCCCTACTATCCCAAAGCCACAGTTAACAGGGATACTTGGTGTACCGGCCATGAAGACCTAGTAGGAGAGTAATAACTTTAAAATCGACACAAATGAGAAAATTGTGATTCTGGTACTTGATTGCAGATATTAGTGTCTTCATATTTTCGTAGGTTTGTGACATTTGGACACTATGGCCAATTGGCACAGATGTAGATGTGATGTCATTATTTGAAGCCAAAATAAGCAAAGTAGCAGCGCTTCAATAAAATAGTAATGTTGCTCCGGGAATCTGAAGGGGTTAATTGCCCGCAGACATAGCAGAATATGTCTGGTGAATTTATGCAGCCTCTAGACATATTGATAATCTGAAAATAAAGAAAAATATATTAGATTTAACATTTAATTCAACATAAGGTAAGCATTTTAATTGGTAATATACGACATTTACTTATATAATACGAAAAGAAAAAAGTAACGTTTCCATATAACTTGACAACCTAATGTGATAGAATAAAAAACAATGAATCACTATTTTCCACATATATGCCGAAAAAAGAGAGCTAGAGTCAATAAAAAAGTCATGCAGACCAGTGTTATAGAGGTATGGGGGTGTGTGTGGGAAACATTCAAGTTGCCAGACTAGGGTTGAAAACAGCAGATATTACCAGGATACCTCAGGAATATGTTTAATAGACAATATTCAAAATAAAGTTGCTAGTAAACGCAAAGCAATTGATCAACAATCAAAGAGGGACAGTAGAAGGCAGCTAGTGACTAGCTGCCTTAAGGTTTACTGTACTAATAGTAAGAGTATAAGAAATAAGATCGATGAGCTACGATTACTTGCATGTTCAAGTAATATAGATATTATTGCTTTAACGGAAGCCTTGTTCAACCTGAAAGATAGAGAAATGCCATCTGAAAGCCACATACAAAGCTATAAACTATTCCACACTGATAGGGTCAACAGGAAGGGTGGTGGAGTGGCGATGTATGTCAGAGATAAATTAAATTGTTGTGTTAGACAACATATGATATCACAAACATCAGATACAGAATCTGTTTGGCTACAGTTTCTCGAGGGTCATGAAAATTTAATTTTGGGTGTAATTTATAGGCCCCCAAATCTTGATGGGAATACAGTAAGCTGCTATAGGACGCAATTCATAAGGCATCTAGATATGAAAATGTGTTAATGGGAGATTTTAACTTTAGGCTAATTGATTGGAACAATAAGACAGGAAATCGTGAGTCTTGTGACTTTATTATATGGTTCAGGATTGCTTTTTAAAACAGTATGTGACAGAACCAACTTGAGGAAATAATATCTGGACTTGGTTCTTTCCAACAAAGAATCACCAATTAATAATCTTGAAGACAGTTGTGAGCTTGGGGAAAGTGATCACAAATCAGTTTGAATATATCATGGAATTACCCAAATATCTGCAATCAAGTCTCTGTCCCAGACTTCCGTTTGGCCGATTTCATGGGACTGAGAAATTGCGTGGGTGGGCTAAATTGGAATGACCTGAGTATGGGTCAGGTAGGTGGTGATGGTTGCCAATATGACTTTTTCAGAGCATAGTTCTAGCTGCTCAGACAACTTATGTTCTGAGCATGGAAATTAGATCTAGCAAAAATGATCCAAAATAGATGAACAATAGATTAAAACATTTCATTGGTCAAAAAAGAGACATATATAGGCATATCAAAAGAGGGGATGGGCAGTTAAGAAATCAATATATTCAATTAAAGAGAGCTCAAAAAAGGAATAAGAAAATCAAAAGGGATTATGAGGCTAAAGTCGCAAGGGATTCAAAGACTAATCCAGGTATACAGAAGTAAGATTAGGGACACGATAGGCCCACATAAAAGTAACTCAGGTCAGATCAGTGACAGTGATAAGCAAATGTGTGAAATTTTCAACACTTGCTTCCTCTCAGCTTTTACTCAGGAAGATAATATATTATGTAGAACAGGACGATAATGAACTGTGCACGATTGGGGTAACTAGTGACATGGTCCTCAGACAAATAGAGAATTTAAAAATCTAACAAATCCCCAGGCCCTGATGAACTGTTTGCAAGGGTTCTAAAGGAATGTAAAAATGAACTTAGTAAACCCTTGGCTTATCTTTTCAACATATCACTACAAACTGACATAGTGCCAGACAAGTGGAAAATGACAAATGAAATACCTATTTACAAAGCAGGAGACAGGTCCTTAGCTTCGAACTATCGACCAATAAGCCTTACCTCCATAGTGGGAAGATTATGGAATCAATAATTGTCGAGGCAATTCGTAGCTATCTTCAAAGGCATAAATTGATTAATGAATCTCAACATGGATTTACAAAGGGGCGTTCCTGCCTTACGAATTTACTAAAAAATTTCACTAAGGTATTTGAGGAGGTAAATCATGGTACTGAATATGATATTGTGTATATGGACTTCAGTAAGGCTTTTGATAGAGTTCCACATCAGAGGCTATTGAGGAAACGTAAGGCACACGGGATAGGGCGAGAATTTTTTTCCTGGGTAGAGGCATGGTTGACAAATAGGCAGCAGAGAGTTTGCATAAATGGGGATAAATTAGATTGGGAGCACGTCACAAGCGGTGTTCCACAGGTTTCAGTGTTGGGCCCCTTATTGTTCACAATTTACATATACGACATAGATGAGGGAATAAATAGCGACATAAGCAAATTTGCTGATGACACCATAATAGACCGTCCAATTCATTCTAATGAAGACATTAGAGCACTCCAGGATGATTTGAATAGACTTATGAAGTGGTCGGAGAAGTGGCAGATGCAGTTTAATGTAGACAAATGCAAAGTTCTAAATGTTGGACAGGACAATAACCATGTCACATATAAACTGAATAATGTAGATCTTAATACTTGTGATTGCGAGAAGGATTTAGGAGTTCTGGTCAGCAGTAATCTGAAACCAAGACAACAGTGCATAAGTGTTCGCAATAAAGTTAACAGAATCCTTGGCTTCATATCAAGAAGTATAAATAATATAAGTCCTCAGGTTATTCTTCAACTCTATATATCTCTGGTTTGGCCTCATTTAGATTATGCTGCACAGTTCTGGTCACCGTATTAAATAATGAATATAAATGAACTGGAAAACGTACAGAGGAGGATGACAAAATTAATTCCGTGTATCAGAAATCTTGCCTATGAGGATAGACTGAGGGCCCTGAATCTGCACTCTCTAGAAAGGCGTAGAATTAGGAGGATATGATTGAGGTGTATAATGGAAAATATGAATAAATAAAGGTGATATAAATACGGTGCTAAAAATATCTAACCAAGGCAGGACTCGCAGCATAGGTTTCAAGTTGGAAAAATTCAGATGCAGGAAGGATATGGAAAGGAACTGGTTTGGTAATAGAGTTGTGGATGAGTGGAACAAACTTCCGAGTACCGTCATAGAAATTAAAACGTTGTATAGTTTTAAAAATAGGTTAGATAAATATATGAGTGGGTGTGGGTGGGTGTGAGTTGCACCTGAGTAGCTTGTGCTACTAGGTATAATGCCGTGCTCTTTCCTTAAATGAATGTGACCTTGACCTGACTATGATGGGTCAGTGGCATAAGCCGGTAGGCGACTTGGACATGCCTCGCATGGGCCAATAGGCATGCTGCAGTGTTCCTTGTAATTGAATAAGGCGAACTACAGGTGAAAGTGTTAGGTGCACTTCAAGTGAAGGTTTAAAGTGAACTTCAGGTTAAGGAGTATGATGTATTACAGGTGTAGATTAAAATGGGAAATGTAATTTAAACTTTAAGGTGCATTGTATGTGAAAGTGCAAAGATTATCTACAGGTGAAACTGTAATGTGAAATTCAGGGGACCGTGTAAGATGAACTACAGGTGACTGTGTAAGATGAACTACAGGTGACTGTGTAAGATGAACTACAGGTGACTGTGTAAGATGAACTACAGGTGACTGTGTAAGATGAACTACAGGTGACTGTGTAAGATGAACTACAGGTGACTGTGTATGATGAACTACAGGTGAAGGAGTAAGGTGAACTACAAGTGAAAGGATAACGTACACTTCAGGTGAAAATGTAAGGTGAAGTTCGGTTGAAGATGCAAGCTGCACCTCAAATGAAGGTGCAAGGAGAACTACAGGTGAAGGTGAAAGGAGAACTACAAGTGAGGTTTAAGGATAACTATAGGTGAAGGTGGAAGATGAACTATAGGGGAAGGTGGAAGGAAAACTATAGGTGAAGGTGCAAGGAGAAATACAAGTGAAAGTGTAAGGTGAAAAACAGTGAGGGGTGTATGGTGACCTACAGGTGAAGTACAAGTGAAGGTGTACAGTGACCTACAGGTGAAGGTTTAAGGTGAACTACAAGTGAAGGTGTACAGTGACCTACAGGTGAAGGTGGACGGTGAACTACAGAAGAAGGTAATAAGGGAACAACACGAGTAACGTGAACTAATGGTGAACATGTAGGGTGAACTACAGGTGAAGGTGCAAGGTGAATTACTGGCTAAGGAAAACATTGAAATAAAAACAAAAATGTTATGTCTTTGTTTCCCACCAAAAAATATGCCAAAAAATAACTTGATGAATAAATATGAAATTAAATCTTTGAAAAGGAATGTTCTTCAGAAGGCTCTTGTTCCAATGGCTTGCAACCCTCTTACTCTTTATTGGATTCGATCAATTTACATCTAATTTCTAATGTATTTCACAGCTATAATATCATTGATAATGATATTGACTTTAAAATAATAATAATAATCATAATTAAGTTATTTAATAATGATAATGAAAGTAATACTAATACCAAAAATGAAAGAAATAATAATACTAATAATGAACAAAATAATAACAATAATGAAAGTAATAATATTAATAACAATAATAATTATAAAATTAATAATAAAATAATAAAAATAATAAATAAACGATAATGTGATAATAATAATAAGCAAAGGTAGAAAGTTGAAAGTGAACATAGATAAGAGTAAGATGATGATGGTATCAAACGATTTAAATAAAGAAAAATTGGATATCACATTGGAGAGAGGGATTATGGAAGAAGTAAATGATAACAGATATTTGGGAGTTGACGTGTCAGCGGATGGATTTATGAAGGATGAGGTTAACCATAGAATTGATGAAGGAAAAAAGGTGAGTGGTGCATTGAGGTATCTGTGGAGACAAAAAACGTTATCCATGGAGGCAAAGAAGGGAATGTACCAAAGTATAGTGATACCAATACTCTTATATGGGTGTGAAGCATGGGTTGCAAATGCTGCAGCGAGGAGGAGGCTGGAGGCAGTGGAGATGTCCTGTCTAAGGGCAATGTGTGATGTAAATATTATGCAGAAAATTCGGAGTGTGGAAATTAAGAGGAGGTGTGGAGTTACTAAAAGTATTTGTCAGAGAGGTGGTTTGGTCATTTAGAGAGAATGGATCAAAGCAGAATGACTTGGAGAGCGTATAAATCTGTAGGGAAGGAAGTCGGGTAGGGGTCGTCTTCGAAAAGGTTGGAGGGAGGGTAAAGGAGGTTTGTGGGCGAGGGCTTGGACTTCCAGCAAGCATGTGTGAGCGTGTTAGATAGGAGTGAATGGAGACGAATGGTTTTGGGACCTGACGAGCTGTTGGAGTGTGAGCAGGGTAATATTTTGTGAAGGATTCAGGAAACCAGTTAATTGATTTAGTTGGACTTGAGTCCTGGAAATGGGAAGTACAATGCCTGCACTTTAAAGGAGGGGTCTGGATAGTACAGCTGGGAGGGACTATTCTCAGCTGTCGTATCTGAGCTCCTCTGCAAAGACAGTGATTATGTATGAGTGTGGTGAAAGTTTTAAATGATGATGAAAGTATTTTCTTTTGGGGATTTTCTTTCTTTTTGGATCACCCTGCCTCGGTGGGAGACGGCCGACTTGTTGAAAAAAAAAATAATACAAATACTAATACTAATACTAATAATAATATAATAATAATAATAATTTTAATTATAATGATAATAATAACAACAACAACAACAACAATAATAATAATAATAATAATAATAATAATAATAATAATAATAATAATATAATAATAATAATAATAATAATAATAATAATAATAATAATAATAATAATAATAATAATAATAATAATAATAATAATAATAATAATAATAATAATAATAATAATAAAATAATAATAATAATAATAGTAAAATAATAATGAATAATAGTAATAATAATATTAGTGAACAATAATAATTCTATATTTATAATAATGATTATATTACTACTACTATTTGTATAAATTGTACCACTACTATTACAACTTAATAATAATAATGATATTATTATTAATAATAATAATCACCATCATCATCATCATCATAAGAAGAAGAAGAAGAAGAAGAAGAAGAAGAAGAAGAAGAAGAAGAAGAAGAAGAAGAAGAAGAAGAAGAAGAAGAAGAAGAAGAATGAGTAGAAAAAGAAGAAGATCAATGAGAAGTAAAAAGACGAATGTGAAGAAAAAGAAGGAAAAAATTAAGCGGAAGAGATCAATAGAAAAATGAAAGGAAAACAACATTGAAGTTCGATCAGTGGAATATGAGAAGAGCGACTCTGATATCACAGTGGTGATAACTGAGCTGCGTGGTGATAACTGAGCTGCGTGGTGATAACTGAGCTGCGTGGTGATAACTGACCTGCGTGGTGATAACTGACCTGCGTGGTGATAACTGAGCTGCGTGGTGATAACTGACCTGCGTGGTGATAACTGAGCTGCGTGGTGATAACTGAGCTGCGTGGTGATAACTGACCTGCGTGGTGATAACTGAGCTGCGTGGTGATAACTGACCTGCGTGGTGATAACTGACCTGCGTGGTGATAACTGAGCTGCGTGGTGATAACTGAGCTGCGTGGTGATAACTGACCTGCGTGGTGATAACTGACCTGCGTGGTGATAACTGACCTGCGTGGTGATAACTGACCTGCGTGGTGATAACTGAGCTGCGTGGTGATAACTGAGCTGCGTGGTGATAACTGACCTGCGTGGTGATAACTGAGCTGCGTGGTGATAACTGAGCTGCGTGGTGATATCTGAGCTGCGTGGTGATAACTGAGCTGCGTGGTGATAACTGAGCTGCGTGGTGATAACTGAGCTGCGTGGTGATATCTGAGATGCGTGGTGATAACTGAGCTGCGTGGTGATAACTGAGCTGCGTGGTGATAACTGAGCTGCGTGGTGATAACTGAGCTGCGTGGTGATAACTGACCTGCGTGGTGATAACTGACCTGCGTGGTGATAACTGAGCTGCGTGGTGATAACTGACCTGCGTTGTGATAACTGAGCTGCGTGGTGATAACTGAGCTGCGTGGTGATAACTGAGCTGCGTGGTGATAACTGAGCTGCGTGGTGATAACTGAGCTGCGTGGTGATATCTGAGCTGCGTGGTGATATCTGAGCTGCGTGGTGATAACTGACCTGCGTGGTGATAACTGAGCTGCGTGGTGATAACTGAGCTGCGTGGTGATAACTGATCTGCGTGGGGATAACTGAGCTGCGTGGTGATAACTGACCTGCGTGGTGATAACTGACCTGCGTTGTGATAACTGACCTGCGTTGTGATAACTGACTGCGTGGTGATAACTGACTGCGTGGGATAACTGAGCTGCGTGGTGATAACTGACCTGCGTGGTGATAACTGACCTGCGTTGTGATAAATGAGCTGCGTTGTGATAACTGAGCTGCGTGGTGATAACTGACCTGCGTGGTGATAACTGAGCTGCGTTGTGATAACTGAGCTGCGTGGTGATAACAGAGCTGCGTGGTGATAACTGAACACTTCATGAAAAGATAGGAAACAGATCTTGCCGCTGAAAAAAATTCCTCCATTAATTTTCTCGAATATCCTTTCTAAGATAATAAGTTTTCCATAATATAGTATTCTTCTTTTAATCTTCGTATTTCTTCTCCTAAGTCGAATATGGCAACACAAAGACCAGTGTTTCACAAGGGTCTCAGATAATTCAAGTATAGGTTTTCTTTTTTTTATTTTTCTTCTTTTTACTCTAAGTCACTTCTTTACTTCTAATACACAATCGTTATTACACAGAGTAGACATGATGACTATTTACTAGACAGTCTCCTGTCTAAATCAGCACTAAAACCATTACAACACTATTTAACGTTTGTTGTTGTACTTGCCAATGAATGTCTGTTGGTTCCACTTTCAGCATCTTTTAAAGTTATTGTTAAGTTCACTCACTATATTGAGAGAACACGTTATAAGGAAGGACAGCAGTTGTGTTCATGTCTGTGTTCTCTCAGTAAAGGAACATTATTAAAACAAATAAAGCAGCAGTTAACACGAAGATGTAAGTTGAACATAAAATTCCATTCAATGTTTCCTTGTATTCTAAATTTGATCATTCATCCCTTAATTTGGTTTTACAAGTTAAAGTGAATGATAACTATGAGTGAATATGGAGAATTACACTAAAATGTGTAAGGTGAACTACAGGTGAAAATGTGAGGTGCACTTCAAGTAGAGGTTTAAGGTGCACTTCAAGTAGAGGTTTAAGGTGCACTTCAAGTAGAGGTTTAAGGTGCACTTCAAGTAGACGTTTAAGGTGCACTTCAAGTAGAGGTTTAAGGTGCACAACAGGTAAAGGTGAGCTACAATTGAATTTGTAAGGTGCACTGGATGTGAAGGTGTTTAAGATCTCTACAGGTGAAGGTGTAAAGGGCACTTCAGGTGAAGGTGTAAGGTGAACTACAGGTGAATGGTGTAAAGTGAACTACAGGTGAATGGTGTAAGGTGAACTAATATTCTTAGGTCATAATATTAAACTTTCATTAAGTTATAATCTGTTTGAAAATAAAAACAGGAGGGCATGAAAACTTATTTGTTCTGGTTACTCTGAGAACTTTGACTGTTATCAGTAGTTTTTATCTGTTGTTCATGATTGTCACCTGATTTTTATTATTTTTTGATACTCTATGTTGTTACTAATTATTACCATTTGCTGTTGTTGTTGGCTGTTGTTCCTGACTGATGTTGTCATTGTGTGTTATATTTGTTGTAACTGATAATTTTTTTATGAATGTTGTTGTTGTACATTATTACTGGTTAATGTTATTGATGGTACTAGTTGTTGTTCCTGGTAATAGCTGCTTGCTACCAGGTGTTGTTACTAAATGTTTGAATTGGTTATTGTTACTTGGTGGATTATGTGGATTAAAATAAGGGTCGGATGTGAAAAGTGGGTCATAATAAGTGTGCATGCACCGGGAGAAGAGAGGAGTGTAGAGAAGAGATAGATTTTGGGAGATGTTAAGCGAGTGTGTAGGAACTTTTGAGCCAAGTGAGAGAGTAATCGTGGTATTGGACCTAAATGCTAAAGTAGTAGAAGAGTTTAGAGAGGGTGTGGTAGGTAAATTTGGGGTACCAGGTGTAAATGATAATGGGGACCATTTGATTGAACTTTGTATAGAAAGGAGTTTAGTTATAGGTAACACATATTTTAAGAAAAAGACGATAAATAAGTATACAAGATATGATGCAGGGCGAAATGACAGTAGTTTGTTGGATTACATTTTGGTAGATAATAGACTGTTCGGTAGACTTCAGGATGTACATGTTTATAGAGGGGCCACAGATATATCAGATCACTTTTTAGTTGTAGCTACAGTGAGAGTAAAAGGTAGATGGGATACAAGGAGAATGGAAACAGCAAGTAAGAGAGAAGTGAAGATTTATAAACTAAAGGAGGAGGCAGTTAGGGTAAGATATAAACAACTGTTGGAGGACAGATGGGCTAGTGAGAGTATTGGCAATGGGGTAGAAGAGGTATGGGGTAAATTTAATAATATAGTGTTAGAGTGTTCAGCAGAAGTTTGTGATTATAGGAAAGTGGGTGCGGGAGGAAAGAAGAGCGATTGGTGGAATGATGATGTAAAAAGAGTAGTAAGAGAGAAAAAGTTAGCATATGAGAGGTTTTTACAAAGTAGAAGTGATGTAAGGAGGGAGGAGTATATGGAGAGAAAAAGAGAGGTTAAGAGAGTGGTGAAGCAATGTAAAAAGAGAGCAAATGAGAGGGTGGGTGAGATGTTATCAACAAATTTTGTTGAAAATAAGAAATAGTTTTGGATTGAGACTAAAAAGTTGAGAAAGCCTAAGGAAAGAATAGAGTTGTCAGTTAAAAAATAGGAGAGGAGAGTTATTAAATGGAGAGTTAGAGGTATCGGGAAGATGGAGGGAATATTTTGAGTAATTGTTAATTGTTGATGAAGATAAAGAAGCTGTGATTTCGAGAATAGGGCAAGGAGGAATAACATCCTATAGGATGGAGTAAGAACCAGTTGTGAGTGTGGGGGAAGTTCGTGAGGCAGTGGGTAGAATGAAAGGGGGTAAAGCAGCTGGGATTGATGAGATAAAGATAGAAATGTTAAAGGCAGGTGGGGATATACTTTTGGAGTGGTTAGTGTTCTTATTTAATAAATGTATGGAAGAGGGTAAGGTACCTAGGGATTTGCAGAGTGCATGCATAGTTCCTTTGTATAAAGGCAAATGGGACAAAAGAAAGTGTAAAAATTATAGGGGAAGAAGTCTGTTGAGTATACCTGGTAAAGTGTATGGTAGAGTTGTTATTGAAAGAATTAAGAGTAAGACGGAGAGCTGGATAGCAGATGAACAAGGAGGCTTTAGGAAGGGTAGGGGGTGTGTAGACCAAGTGTTTGCAGTGAAACATATAGGTTAACAATATTTAGATAAGGGTAAAGAGGCGTTTGTGGCATTTATGGATTTGGAAAAGGCATATGATAGGGTGGAAAGGGGGCAATGTGGCAGATGTTGCAAATGTATGGAATAGGAGGTAGGTTACTGAAAGGAGTGAAAAGTTTTTACGAGGATAGTGAGGCTCAGGTTAGAGTATGTAGGCGAGAGGGAGATTATTTCCCAGTAAAAGTAGGCCTTAGACAGGGATGTGTGATGTCACCATGGTTGTTCAATATATTTATAGATGGAGTTGTAAGAGAAGTGAATGTTCGGGTGTTTGCAAGAGGTGTGGGGTTAAAAGATAAAGAATCTAACACAAAGTGAGAGTTGTCACAGTTGCTCTTTGCTGATGACACTGTGCTTTTGGGGGATTCTGAAGAAAAGTTGCAGAGGTTGGTTGATGAGTTTGGTAGGGTATGTAAAAGAAGGAAATTAAAAGTGAATATAGGAAAGAGTAAGGTGATGAGGATAAAAAAGTTAGATAACGGAAGATTGGATATTAAATTGGAGGAAGAGAGTATGGAGGAGATGAATGTGTTCAGATATTTTGGAGTGGATGTGTCAGCAGATGGGAGTATGAAAGGTAAGGTGAATCATAGAATTAACGAGGGGAAAAAGGTGAGGAGCTTGTGGAGACAGAGATCTTTATCCATGAAAGCAAAGAGGGGAATGTATGAGAGTATAGTTATACCAACACTCTTGTATGGGTGTGAGACATGGGTTGTGAATGTTGCAACAAGGAGAAGGCTGGAGGCAGTGAATATGTCGTTTCTGAGGGCAATGTGTGGTGTGAATATAATGCAGAGAATCCGTAGTTTGGAGATTAGCAAGAGGTGTGGGATTACCAAAACTATTATCCAGAGGGCTGAGGAGGGGTTGTTGAGATGGTTTGGACATATAGAGAGGATGGAACAAAATAGAATGACTTCAAGAGTGTATAAATCTGTAGTGGAGGGAAGGCGGGGTAGGGGTCGGCCTAGGAAAGGTTGGAAGGAGGGGGTAAAGGAGGTTTTGTGTGTGAGGGGCTTGGACTTCCAGGAAGCATGCGTGAACGTGTTAGATAGGAGTGAATGGAGACAAATGGTTTTTAGGACTTGAAGTGCTGTTGGAGTGTGAGCAAGGTAATATTTATGAAGTGAAGGGTTTCAGGGAAACTGGCAGGCCGGACCTGATTCCTGGAAATGGGAAGTACAGTGCTGGCAGTCTGAAGGAGGGGTGTTAATGTTGCAGTTTTGTAGCTGCAGTGTAAGCACGCCTCTGGCAAGACAGTGATGGAGTGAATGATGATGAAAGTTTTTTTTTTGGCGGGCCACCCTACCTTGGTGGGAAACGGCCTATGTGTTAATAAAAAAATAAATACTTGGAGTTGTCCTCTTCATGGGGGGGGGCGGCTTCTTAGTGCAGTGAAGAGGCTTTTGGTCTGAGGAATTAGACATTTCGGATTTTCTCCCACCAAACCTAATTACCTCCCAATTCCCTTTCCCTGTCTCATCCTCTCCATCCCTCCATTCCCATTCCTCCTCCTTTTCCCATCCCTCCCCTCTCCCTTTCCTTTTTCAGCCTTTGGGGTCCTTCCCTCAGGCACTCTACTTCCTAGGTAGGGGACAGGGTACCGTGATCCATCCCATTTCGTTGAGGTCTTTGGTGGTAGTGTAGTTTGCGGTAGAATCTGGATCGTCTGGGGATGTCCTGATCCCTTATCAAAGGTAAAGGTATCCCTCTCCGGTCTACAGGGGGGAAGCTTCAGGGGTCTTTCGGGCGATGGGTGTATCTCTGGAGGCTGCTTGTCGGATTCCGGGAAGTGGTGGCCGATGGAGGTATGCCTTGTGGCGGGTATCTGACCACCCTCTTTTTTGTCCACTGATTCGGCTCGGTTGATGTGAGACTGCTATCCCGGATTACTGGTTTACTGGCATGAAGGGTAGGGTATGGTACAGGTTCCATGCCGCATCTGCACTACTAGTCTCCACTTAGGTGCTCTTGGGAGCGGAGGGGGATTTATGGCCCTCTCATTCCTTCTAGGAGCTACCCTTCCCTGTTCCCCTTTTTTTAGTTTTTCATGTTTTTCTTTTTTTTCTTAAAACCAAAGAAAAACAAGTGACCTAACCATGGAGTCATATATCCGTGAAACTGCTTCTCCTGGGCCCTTTCTGGTGTAGCTCCTTCTTACGACCTTGACTTGTTACTGGACCATTCTTCGGACCTTTCTAATACCCCTGTACCTTCTACCGGTGACATTTTGTCGCACACTCCTGATTCCGAGGCTCAGCCTGACTCCTTTAAGAACTACTCTTAGAGATATACTTTGAAGGTAATCACTAAGGAGTCATAGTGCAGAACCAGAGACTTCTAGTGCCTGCAGTTTTGCCAAACGTTCCTGGTGCCATACTCGACCGATAGTGCCAGCAATATCCGGTGTTACTACATAGCTGATCTTAGATTTATCCAGCGATTGGTGTCAGTGGAAAGGTTTATTGAAGATTTACAGAAGAGTGGCCTTTCCTGGAGACATATTGACGGTCACAGAGGAGTGAGAGGTAGTCGTAAAACGTCGTTGTCATCTGCAGTGACATCGTCTCAAGAATTTTTCCAGTGATTGACTGGAGTGACATTGGTCTACAGTTGCTGACTTGTGCTCTTGTCTTCTTTCATTGAACAGGGACTACATTTCTTTCTTTCCACAGAGAAGGCCATTTCCACTGTGGTAGACAGTGGTGACAGATGCGAGTTAGAGGTGATGCTTGCTGGTCTGAACATCTACTCAGCAGTCTTTCACTCACCTTATCTGGGCCTACAGTCATTTTCCTGGTCCAGGAATTTAAGGAGCAGATATGCTTTATCCTGTTTTATTGTCACCTCTGACAACTTAACCAGTTCTTGTGATTAGCAAAAGAGGATTCCTTGCTGGATTAGGAACTTGTATTTAGGCAGCAAAGTGTTCAGGATATAGAGAAGCTTTCTCCAGACTCGCAGTAGAGGCTACTCTATGGTAACGATTTACAGGTAGAATAACCTTACCAGTCCTTGAGCAAGATTCACCAGGTTTTTGGAGCCCACTCTACCTGATGCCAGTTTTCTTTGTGTCAGGTTTACATCTAGAGATGGCCCATTTTTGGACTTCTTCCATTTACCAAAAGACTTGTCTGTGCAGGTTCCAGTCATTGACAGTGGGATGCCTCTTATGCCTTCCCCATGCTTTATACTTAGCAGTAGCGGTCACTCCACATCGAAAGCAAAACCAAGGCTGATCTGAAGGCTTCATCATATGCTGCTGGTAAGGATGTACTATTTGTGCAACATTATCTAGGAGAAGAGTATTCCAACCGAACACGGCAAGCCCAGAGCAAAGGGCCTGCCAGGTTCTTATTTTCTACTACTGTGTTGTAAGTGTTAATTCTTCACGTCGATCTGTTGGAAACCTCAATGTCGTAAAGACCATCTTGTGGCCAGATGATCCATAATATCCGAGAAGCTTGCAAGTAACTGTGCTTGTCAAACACTGCACGAATTTCATCAGAATCCATCTGTATAAGATGGTTGTGGTCACCAACAATTATATTAACATTTATATTCAAGCAGAAGAGAGTCCACACATGGTCACTGTTTCAACAGTGACCATGTAAGGACGATGAGTCTTTATGTAACTTCGTCAGCTCACCAACATTGGTAATGAAGCTACTAATGTTGTCAGTCCGGATGATGTTAAACAGGCTCCTTATGTTTGTGTTTAATTTGACTAAACAGGTAGGACACTGGGGCAGTAACTGGCACATAGCTGTGTGGTCTCGAACAAGGTACAAAACCATCTGCTGAATCGAGATTAGAGTAATTGAATAAGTGACGTGTGTGTTCACCAGTTCTGAGAAACTGCTGGTCGTCTTTGTGTCCCCTCGTGTCTTAGTAATCGCATCTGATATCTCGCAGACAGTTGCCAGCGCTGTCGCCACCTCCACTGACAGCGGGAGCACTGCCTATGTGTCAGGGAGGTGGACTCATATTTCCTGCACTTCTTGTGTTTCGCTGCTGAATGCTGACTTCTTTGTAGGTTCTGCTGCTGGTGAGCCTGACAATTATGCCCCTAGAGTTGGCGGGATACGAGACTGTTGTGGGTGGCAATCCCATTCTCTTCCTTGATGTCTTCCATGCCCTCGTCAAGCTCTTCCATGCCCTCGTCAAGCTCTTCCATGCCCTCGTCAAGCTCTACCATGCCCTCGTCAAGCTCTTCCATGCCCTCGTCAAGCTCTTCCATGCCCTCGTCAAGCTCTTCCATGCCCTCGTCAAGCTCTTCCATGCCCTCGTCAAGCTCTACCATGCCCTCGTCAAGCTCTACCATGCCCTCGTCAAGCTCTTCCATGCCCTCGTCAAGCTCTTCCATGCCCTCGTCAAGCTCTTCCATGCCCTCGTCAAGCTCTTCCATGCCCTCGTCAAGCTCTTCCATGCCCTCGTCAAGCTCTTCCATGCCCTCGTCAAGCTCTTCCATGCCCTCGTCAAGCTCTTCCATGCCCTCGTCAAGCTCTTCCATGCCCTCGTCAAGCTCTTCCATGCCCTCGTCAAGCTCTTCCATGCTCTCGTCAAGCTCTTCCATGCCCTCGTCAAGCTCTTCCATGCCCTCGTCAAGCTCTTCCATGCCCTCGTCAAGCTCTTCCATGCCCTCGTCAAGCTCTTCCATGCCCTCGTCAAGCTCTACCAGAAAAATCTCTGCTTCTCGAGCTTTGGCCCTTAACTTGTAAGGGTACAGTGTCAGTCCTCAGATTATTAACTACAACAATTTCTGGTAGTAAGAACCTGACATGAGGTCAGCAAATGGAGCATTGATGTCAGATGTACACGTAGGTGTTAGAATAGTGTAGTCAGGTGTATTGTTAGATGTAAGAGTGGACTTGCGAGATCAAAGGCTTGCTTCGTTTTAGTAATAATGGATATATTCCATCAGCGGCGGCCAGAAAAGATGTAATTGAATTTTTATGTGCAGTGTTTTAAGCTCTGTATGTCTGTATACATTTAGTGCAGACATATTTCCACCAGGTTTTGCTGTTGTGTTAATCCTGTTGTGAGAATTCCAGGTCTTCTCAATTGCGTCAGCATCAGCTGATTATCTTGTGTCACTTGACGTAGATCTGTTCTGGATATCTACAATTGTTAGAAACAATTCCAATGATTTTAGGAGCAGCCTTACAACAGAGCCCAGTAGAACATCGTTGATTCTTTGAGTGGCATTACTAAGATTCCACTGATCTTTCCTGTTGTGGAGCCAAGCTAGTTTCTCGCATGTATATTACAGGTTTAAGTATGTTTTTTAAGTTCCTGAGATGAGTCACCTGGCTACAACAGAAGTTTCCATTTAGCTTACATACTGTGACAGTAATTGTAGCACGTGGGTTCCACACCTCTTCGTATGTATCGACAAACACTTTAGGGACAATACCCAAATAGTGAAAGTAATTTTGCAATTTTGCGATGCGAAGTCATTACAGAAGAGTACGCGAGATTATAATAAGATTATGCTAGCTCTTTAAAAGTAACTAGTTTTAACTTGAAAAAAAAAACACAAAGCAATATCTTGAGTTCACCTGTTTGACAGTTATATTCAAGGGCTCTCTCTCTCTCTCTGTTTTCAGCAGACAAAAAGCAATGCGGAAGCTAAAAAATAGAATTAAAGAACGTAGCTCAAAGGATCAAAGACACTACTCGACATTTTTGTATCAGCATGAGAAAATACAACAAGTCTCTGAGCCATTCATGAAACAGTTAAGCTACTGTCTGATATGTGGAGCATGAGGCAGCAAACATTACCTTATGAACGCCATCAAAGAAACTGGAAGGATATTTTGTACGTGTCTTTTTATCTCTCACTGTACTGGGTACTAGAATATTAAGAAATGATCCAGTCACTACAAATCTTACTACATGTCAAGAAGTAAATACTCACAGCTCTAATGGGTTGTGAAAACATGCAATTATATTAAATTTTATAGCCTGCACGCACTGCATCACTGTAGACAACAAAAGCCTTTTACTCCTCCATGGAAGTTGTGTTCATTTAATGTTACAAACATGCGAGCCCATCCAAAGAAACTCATCACCAGTGATTCGTTCCTTAAATCACTTGCAAAGGCAACTGTTCAAGAAGAAATATCTCGCTTAACTATTAGTAATAATTTACCACAAGTTATATACACTGAAGGATCTAAGGAGGAATGTACTGGGAGGGCTGCGTCTGCTCTTGTTGCTGCCTCCCAACACATTAATGATAGGAACTATTACGAGCACTGGTGCATACTATTGGCCTGCACACCTTGCCATATGACGATAACCAATTAGGAATGAACAAAAAGGCACCATAGCGAATAAATTATTGTATTTCCTTCAACAAAATAAGCTGACATTTGCAGTGTATATAGTTTACGTAGAGTATTGATAATTATGTACAATGAGGCGAATGAGAGCACAAAACACGGTGAGAGCCGTAGCAACCAGCTGGGAAGGCAACGCTGCCAAAGCAGCTACACGAGAGTCCTACGTCGCTTCACAACTTTTTGGGCTTCCCTGTGATTGGCTGGTTGAACTAAGGTACTGGTAGAACGATGAGGCTCCTGATTATTATACCTTTAGCACCTGATTGGTTGACTGCTAGGGAGGTATTCCTAGATGGGTGAGTGACCAATGCCGAATAAAACGTAACATGCTTTTAGCATGCCACAGGAATTATGATGAAATAGGCCTAACAATTTAACAGTTAGGTGTCTACACTTTAAACCGAATTGTTTGCCATCCTAATGGTGCTAAAGTTACTTTGTGATTATTGCTGATTCTTAAGTCATCACTGAAAACTTTTGAAATACAGTAGACCGTCGTTTAACACAGTAGTTACGTTCCTGAAAACGCTGTGTTAGACAAAACGTTAGACAAATTTGAAAAACTTATGGGAAAAATAAGGTTACGTTCCTGGGAGCCACCAAAAAGCCAAACTTTTTTTTTAGACCTCCAGATCTTACAAAAATAAAAGGAATAAGTAATTGTAGTTCATTGTCGAGATGTATTATGTTGTTTTTACTGCTTAAGACTACAAATGCAACATAAATAATAGTATTCCTTACCTTAAATTTTGGTAGCTGGTGTTTGTCGATGATTGTGAAGAGAGTGGAGAGTTATGGTGTGGCCCTACTGGGCTGAGGTGGATGGTAGAGGTTCTGGTACTGAAGTCGATGGTTGTACTGGAGTGTGCATAAATTCTGTAATGGATTTCTGTTCTATTTTACCCTGCAGTACATTATACAACTGAAGGTAAGGCATCAGCTGCTCTAGACACAGTTTCAATGTCTTCTTCATTGAAAAAGTCTAACTTTAAATCATTCAGTAAGTCAAGTCATTCAGTCAGTTAAGTCATTCAGCCAGTTAAGTCAGTAACTTATTCAGTCAAGTCAGCAAATTATTCAGTCAAGTCAGTAGGTTATTCCGTCAAGTCAGTAAGTCAGTCAGTCAAGTCAGTATGGTGGTGGGGTGGGGGTAGC
Source organism: Cherax destructor (assembly GCA_009830355.1). Lineage (NCBI taxonomy): Eukaryota > Metazoa > Arthropoda > Malacostraca > Decapoda > Parastacidae > Cherax > Cherax destructor. Next base: position 53,836 of record WNWK01009447.1, read on the forward strand.
AGGGGATGGCGGTAGGTCTCCCCCGTTGACTCAGTGGTGTAACCTGGCGACCGAGAGCTCAAAATAATTTCCCCTCCCACAACCGTGTTAAATTAATTTTATGAAGTGTTTAACAAAAATATGCCACAATTATTTCAATCGTGCTATATCAAAAACGTGCACGACAAACCCGTGTTAAACGGCGGTCTACTGTACATAATAACTAACAACATGCTTAGTAAAGAAGCCAGATATAGGCACTATAAAATTGAATTACTTCTACATGATAAAGTTGATAAATCAGCCAAAAATTACCCTGAAGGTAAAGGAAGAATATAAGATAGGTGAGTCTATGTCTAGTATCAGGAATAATATTAGGAAAGAAGTAAATAACGAAAGTTAAGTACGCTTATGGAGCAACTTGCAATATGAATATTCTGAGTGATGTTGTAGTAGTCAGGATTAGTGTAGGTTACAAATACTTCTGGCAGTTTGGCGGACACACAGATCTAACCAAATGGAAAGTATGTGGTCAGCTCTATGGTTACTTTCTTAAAAACTATGTGTTATTGAGGAATACAGGGATGGACAGTATAATAACCTATATCACGAAATCTTATTAATGAAAATAAGATGCCAGACATATTAATAAAGTTACCTTTATTTTCTTTCAACAGACACGTAAACTGTAGATCTAAATCCAGATGTTCTCCGATTAACCCTTTTGGGGCCTATTTCCTAGTTCATTTGTGTATTTATATGTTCTTGTGTTACCCTCCACACTATATAAGGTGCACAATAAACTAGCCACAAATTCTAATCACTAGTCAAGAAAGCCTAAGGATGATCTATAGGCTGGTTTAATTTCCTACTCATATCACATAAATAGATCAGAGCCATTTTTGTTACATAAAAAAATGCACCCCAAAAGAAAAAGATAAAAGAAGAGTTACAATTTCTTAACGAATTGTCTTACTGTGTTATGGTTGTTAGGGTCTGTTTACCCGAGAGAGGCTATAATATTGCAATATCTGTTGGGTATATTATTTTCTTTTTATAAGAGTTACTGTTTGACTTTTCCTTTCTATACATTTTCCATGTTTTCAGTGATGGTGTATTTTGACCACATACTTCATGTACACAAGCCAGACAGTACATTGTATTATGTTAACTAATTTATTTTCGTTGTTTGGAAAATCGTCTATTGTACTTCTTGAAGGTTCCTATTGGTAAGATATTATGTTTTAACAATGGATACAGTTTTTGATGAACCTTAGGTTCTCACAGAGAAGGTTCTTGAATAGGGAAGGTTCTTGAATAGGGAAGGTTCTTGAATAGGGAAGGTTCTTGAATAGGGAAGGTTCTTGAATAGGGAAGGTTCTTGAATAGGGAGAGGATACACTACTAGGATAATTTGTAACAGATGCTGTGACACAGTCAAAACATATACCATTAGAACTATGGTATGAGATAAAGGAATCAACTAATAATAATAAGATAAAGTTAGAGGGAACGCAAATGCTTTACCACCATAAAGGAATTTTCCCCGATACTAACCTCTGAAAATTCACAGGAGGAAGGTACCTACCAGGCTCAATATTGTTGTCAATATTTAATTGCAATGTTATGATGATACACTTATGTAAGCTTGTTGAAAGTTCGACTTGACCTGGATGCAGAAAATAAGAGGACAGATTATTATATACGTAATGCGATCCAGCGTTTTAATGGGTAAGGTTTCATCGTTTGGTGTAGAAACACGACAGACATTGAAGGTTTCACATGTATTGATGCTTCTGTATTTTTAGGAGACAAAAAGTATTGGAGGTGGCACAGAATAGTCTCAGTGATGAACACTTGGTGTAATAAGGACAGTGGCAAAAATTGCCAAGAATTTGTTCAAGTCAAATAAGGCAGATGTGTCTGCCCATGCCAAGACGTGTATCACTATTCATAAATTAGGGAAATCAGGTCATGCTGCCAATTTAACTTCATTTTGTCCAATAATAGCATTTGAAAAATATTTCTCGAGGTCCTTATCTAGAGTATGTATGGAAACCGAATATTTGTTCACTGATATGTGTACTTCTAAAAAAATATTAAAAATAACACTGTTAACATGCATAATTTTTTAATATATTTTTGATATATTGAAAGAGAGTCTCTGTACAAGAGGCTGTATGATTATAACAAACCCGGAATCAAACTTCATGTCTAAGAAATTTCGTGATTTTTTATCACACTTGGGATTAAGCACTCTGGTTACTTGTGTAATAAAAAATGATTCCATTATGTTTGGAAGCAACACTTTAAGAACATACATTATGAACCATTCATAAAATTGGAACGAAGGATTCCTTAATGTTATTCACAATAAGTGAAAGTTGTATACGAAAGTGATTCAGTCACTGTCTATTTGAGCTAATAAAAAAAAGTTCTGCTCGGTCAGAGGCCTCTAACATTTTTTAAAGGATCTGGATCACCAGAGATAAACTTTCTGAACAGAAAATTGTCAACCTGGTTTTATATACTTAAGTGTTTCATATTACTTGTTTTATAATTATGTAGTCTGGTTATATTTTGTGATTTAGTGAGTGAGTGGTTTTTCTGGTTGAACATTTATGTTGTCTTCCTGGCTTTATATTATATTCTTGTTTGAGTAGATGAATGAACAGATAAGTAGTTATATTGTAGTTTCTCGTGTGTGTGATATTACTAATTTAAGGACTACGTAGTGCCTTTTGTATTTGTGTGTACTGACCTATTTGTGGCTGCAGGGGTCGAGACATAGCTCCTGACCCCGCCTCTTCACTGATCGTGAGTGTGTGTGTGTGTGATGTTACTGATTTAACAAGTACGTAGTCTTCGTGGTTAAACTGAATATTCATGTGTGTGAAGAGTTAATGGGGAAACATGTTAGTAGTCTCACTGGTTACATTGATTTTTTTGTGCTGAAAATGCTTGAACGGGTAAGAGGAGAGTAGTCTCCCAGGCTATATAGTCCCCATGAGTGTCTTGTGTTACTTATAAAACATGTACAAGGCAACAATCTAGAAAGTGCTACACAAACATTCACTTTGCTATTTACTAACGTTCATAAAATATGTATTACCATACCTTCAATAAACTACATACATAAAAAACCTTACACTGAATAAAAAAAAATATGTTTATGTGTAAGATGTTCTCCAGCTGAAACTGAAAGTGAACGTGAGGTGAACGTACAAGGCACTCTACATGGGGAGGCATAAGGTGCACTTAAGGTGAAGGTGTAAGGAGAACAATAGGTGAAGTTGTAAAGAGAGCTGCAGGTGAAACCGTTAGGTGGAATACAGGTGAAGTTGTAACACGCACTACACCTGAAGGTGTAAGATGAATTACAGATAAAAGTGTATTGTGCATTATAAATGAAGGAATAAGGTGAATTACAGGTAAACATTTATGATCAATGGTGAATGTGAACTATAAGGGAGTGAGAAAGGTGACTTTTAAGGGTGCTCGGTAAAGTAAAACTCACAATTTACCTGTATTTTTTAATGTACTTTCTGACCCTTACTGATTTAGCTTACTCAGCGATAATAAAATTAAATATTGAAAATAACGATAATAATAATAATAATAATAATAATAATAATAATAATAAATAATAATAATATAAATAGATAATAATAATAATAATAATAATAATAATAATAATAGTATATTATATAAACATAAAATTGAAAAAAGGAAGATCTTCATACTTATCTTGAGTTTGAGCTGGAGAACATGAGGACCCTGACAGTGAATCTCACAGAATGGACATGACACTTCCTTGGGAATTACCATTTCATTGGTTAAATAAATTGTAATGAGAAATAATGTTGGTAACAGAGCTGCTTGTTGACAGCAGATACTAACAGTGTGAGTCAAAATAGTTAAACATAATTTACTCGTATCAAGCTCTTGTAAAATTTACATACAGTCTCCTTACCTTGATCATCACATTTAATTTTCATTAAGTCAAAAACTGTTTAAAATGGCAACTGAATTGAGGGAAAAATGTGGTGATGTGGTGACCCTGAGGAATTTTCCTGCTGTCTGTAGTGTTGTTGTTACTGGAAGTTGTTCCTGGTTATTGTTGCTACTGTTGCTATTTTCTCGTTGTTGGAACTGAAGATTGGTACTGGTTATTGTTATTGATTGTTATTACTAATAGTCATTTAAGTTTTTGTTGCTACTTTTGCTATTTTCTTGTTGTTGGAACTGAAAATTGGTACTGGTTATTGTTATTACTAATAGTCATTTAAGTTTTTGTATTGGATATTATTACTGGTTGTTGTTACTGATTTTTTTATTATTGTTACTGGTTGTTGTCCCTGGTTGTTTCTACTAATTGTTGTTACTGGTTGTTGTCCCTGGTTGTTTCTACTAATTGTTGTTACTGGTTGTTGTCCCTGGTTGTTCCTACTAACTGTTGTTACTGGTTTTTATTATTGTTTTATGATATAAGCTGTAATTAATACTGTTACCAGTTGTTGTTGTTGCTAGTTGCTTATAATCGTTTCTTTCCTGGTTGTTGTTAATGGTTATTGTTACTGATTGTACTTTTTCCCCTGTTTTATTGGTTGTTGTTACTGGTTACCACACTGTATATTGTTCATGGTTCTTGTTACTGGTTGATATTACTGCTGATAACAGTTGTTATTATTGTTTGAAGGCACTGGTTGTTAATGGAAGTTGTTACTGCTTTTTAACAAATTCTTTACTGGTAATTATTTATGGTTATTTGTATTAGTTGCTATTTACTGTAGTTCCTTTTATGTTATAAATTATTTTATTATTGGGCTTCATTCTTATTGGCTATTGTCAATTTTTTTGGCTTTTGCCTATTACTGTTCTCGGCAGATAATCTTGGTTTTTCCTATTTATTTTTACTGCTCGATGCTACTGATTGCTCTTATCTGTGCTTGTTAGAGTGTTAATCTGTATTGATTCCCACTCTAGTTATTGGTTGCTTTTGCTATTTGAAGTTAATTTCTGAACAGTAAAATAGCCATCCTGGTTCTATATATTACTTGAGTGTTTGGCGTTACAGCTTTTTCAAATACGTATTCTTCCTGGTTATTGTCTGTGAGTGAGTAGTTTTTCTGGTTGAACATTTAAGTTGTCCTCTTATCTTTATTTTTTATTTCACCGTTTGAGCTGATAGATGCACATATAAGTAGTCACAATTGTTATATTTCATATTCTTGTGTGTGTGGCATTACTGATTTAACAACTACGTAGTCTTTAGTTAAACTGAATATTCATGTGTGTGAGGTGTTACTGGTGTGTGAGGTGTTACTGGTGTGTGAGGTGTTACTGGTGTGTGAGGTGTTACTGGTGTGTGAGGTGTTACTGGTGTGTGAGGTGTTACTGGTGTGTGAGGTGTTACTGGTGTGTGAGGTGTTACTGGTGTGTGAGGTGTTACTGGTGTGTGAGGTGTTACTGGTGTGTGAGGTGTTACTGGTGTGTGAGGTGTTACATTCAATTTACTTGTTTGGGATGAAAGTGCTTGAACAGATAAGTAGTCTCTCTGGCTATAATGTATATTCTTCTGCGTGTTGATGTAAGTTGTACTACAGGTGAGAGTGTATGTGAATATAGGTGAAGGTGTAAAAGGTACTTCAAATGAAGGTGTAAGAACTACAGGTGAAAACGTTAGGTGAACTACAGGTGAAGGTGTTAAGAAAACTATAGGTGAAGGTATAAGGAAAACTACTGGTTAAAGTGTAAGGTAAAGGTGTATGATGCATTTCAAGTCAAGGTATTCGAACTGCAGGTGAAGGTGTTAGGTGAACGACAGGCGCAAATGTAAGGCGCATTACACCTGAAGGTGTAAGGTGAATTACAAATGAAAGTGTAAGATGCATTTCAGGTGAAGGTATAAGGTGATGTGTAGGTAAACATTTATGATCAATGGTGAAGGAGAACTTTAGGTGAGTGAGAAAGGTGAATTTCAAGTAAAGGTGTACGGTTAAGTACACCTCACAATTTAACTGTATTTTTTAATATACTTTGTGAAACTTACTGTTTTAGTTTATTCTCAGTAATAATTATGTTAATTATATGGATAATAATAAAATTATATTATATAAATGATAACAAAAGTAATAATAATAATAATAATAATAATAATAACAAAACTAATAATAATAAAAAGAATCATAATAATAATAATAATAATAATAATAATAATAACAAAACTAATAATAGTAAAAATAATCATAATAATAATAATAATAATAATAATAATAATAATAATAATAATAATAATAATAATAATAATAATAATATTTAAATAATAATAATCACAGTAAAATTAATAAAATTAATAATTATAATTAAAGTAAAGTATACTATGTAAGCAGAAAATTTAAAAAAAGGAAGATATTCCTACTAATTACCTTGAGTTTGAGCTGGGGAACATGAGGACCCTGACAGTGAATCTCACAGTATGGACTTGACTCTTCCTAGGGAATTATCATTTTATTGGTTAAATAAATTGTTATGAGAAATAATGTTAATAACTGAGGTGCTTGCTGACAGCAGATACTAACAGTGTAATTAATAAGTAAAAATAGTGAAACATAATTTGTGCATATCAAGCTCTTCCAAAACTTATTTACAATCTCTTTACTTAGAGCTGGCGTGCTGTAGTGCTTGCTGCCTTTGCACCTCCTGACATCGGCTAATCCTATGCAGCTTCCACACAAAGTAACAGACAAAGTAACAGAAGTAAGACAAGAGAGAGGGGTGGGTTGATTGCATTTTCTTGGACTGCAGGAAGGCCTTCAACACAGTTCCTCACAAGAGATTAGTGCAGAAGCTAGAGGATCAGGCGTGTATAATAGGAAGGTCACTGCAATGGATCAGAGAATACCTGACAGTGAGGCAACAAATGGTCATGGTACGTGATGAGGTATCACAGTGGGCGCCTGGGACGAGCGGGTTCCCACAGGGGTCAGTCCTAGGACCAGTGCTATTCTTGTTATATGTGAATGACATGACGGACGGGATAGACTCAGAAGTGTCCCTGTTCGCAGACGATGTGAAGTTAATGAGGAGAATTAAATCAGATGAGGATCAGTCAGGATTTCAAAGAGACCTGGACATGCTGGACACCTGGTCCAGCAACTGGCTTCTCGAATTTAACCCTGCTAAATGTAAAGTCATGAAGATCGGGAAGGGCAATGAAGACCGCAGACAGAGTATAGGCTAGGTGGCGAAAGACTGCAAACCTCGCTCAAGGAAAAAGATCTTGGGGTGAGTATAACACCAAGCACGTCTCCGGAAGCACACATCAACCAGATAACTGCTGCAGCATATGGGCGACTGGCAAACCTGAGAATAGCGTTCCGATACCTTAGTAAGGTATCGTTCAAGACACTGTACACCTTGTACGTCAGGCCCATACTAGAGTATGCAGCACCAGTTTGGAACCCATACCTGTTCAAGCACGTCAAGAAATTAGAGAAAGTGCAAAGGTTTGCGACAAGGTTAGTTCCAGAGCTAAGAGGAATGTCCTACGAAGAAAGGTTAAGGAAAATCGGCCTGACAACACTGGAGGACAGGAGGGTTAGGGGAGACATGATAACGACATACAAAATACTGCATGGAATGAACAAGGTGGATAGAAACAGGATGTTCCAGAGAGGGGACACAGAAAAAAGGGGTAACAATTGGAAGTTGAAGACTCAGATGAGTCAAAGAGATGTTAGGAAGTATTTCTTCAGTCATAGAGTAGACAGGAAGTGGAAAAGTCTAGCAAGTGATGTAGTGGAGGAAGGAACCATACATAGCTTTAAGACGAGTTATGATAAAGCTCATGGAGCAGGGAGAGAAGGGACCCAGTAGCGATCAGTGAAGAGGCGGGGCCAGTAGCTGAGTCTCGACCCCTGCAACCACAATTAGGTGAGTACCCTTCGAGCCCAGTGTGGACGGGGATTGTGGTTGCCAAAGGTGCCTAGCTTCTCCCTCCGAGCCCCGTGGGGGCGGGGAATGGGGCTAGGCCTGGGGACAGCTGGTCCCAGAAGATGAGGAGGTATTTGTACCTCCTCCCATGGCAGACATTGGTCTGAGACACTCAGCTAAGGTTGGGCCACCTCTTGGAAAAGGCCCGGGCAGGGCGAATATACCGGCGAATCTATAACAGAAACAAATATCACCACATTTAAATTTCATTAAGGCAAAAACTTTTTAAAATGATGATAGAAATTATGGAAAAATGAGGTGATCTGGTGACCCTAAGGAACCTGCCTAATATCTGTAGTTATCTGTTGTTGTTACTGAACGTTTCTTGTTATTGGTTTTCACTTCTGACTGTTGTTGCTGATTGATACCTGTTGTTGTTATTGGTTGTTGTTCCTTGCTGTGGTTACGTATGATTCACGAAATCGTAAGGACACTATTGCAAACAATCCATACTAAATGCGGGGATAGAACCCGCGGTCAGAGAGTCATAAAACTAACGCGTCGGTCTGTAGTTTTATGACTCTGATCGCGGGTTCTATCCCTGCCCGTGGTATGGCTTGTGGTTACGTATGTTACTGGTTCCTGTTGCTGATTATTGTTACTGAATGATGTAGTTAATGTTTTTTTCTTCTTCTTCTTCTTGTTACTGGAAATTGTTCCTGGTTACTGATGGCACAAGATTTTTCTTCTAGTTATTGTTACAGATTCTTGTTTTTGGTTGTTGGTACTGAAGATTGGTACTGGTTATTATTACTGGTTGTTGTTACTAGTATTATTACTAGTGTTTCTTTCTAGTTTTTATTATTGATGTTACTGCTTGTTGTTCCTGGATGTTTCTGCTAGTTGTTGTTACTGGTTGTATTATTGGTTGTTGTTACTGTTTGTTGTTACTGATTATACCGTTTGTTTCTCCTGGATATATTTTAATGGTTGTTGTTACTGGTTATCAGACTATATATTGTTCCTGGTTATTGTTACTGGTTACCTTACTCTATATTGTTCCTGATTATTGTTACTGGTTACCTTACTCTATATTGTTCCTGATAATTGTTACTGGTTACCTTACTCTATATTGTTCCTGATTATTGTTACTGGTTACCTTACTCTATATTGTTCCTGATAATTGTTACTGGTTACCTTACTCTATATTGTTCCTGATTATTGTTACTGGTTACCTTACTCTATATTGTTCCTGATTATTGTTACTGGTTACCTTACTCTATATTGTTCCTGATTATTGTTACTGGTTGGTGTTACTGGTTAATTGTACTTGTTGATATTACTACTGATTACAGTTGTTGCTATTGTTTTTAGGCACTAGTTGATATTGGAAGTTGTTAATGTAGACAAATGCAAAGTTCTAAATGTTGGGCAGGACAATAACGATGCCACATATAAACTGAATAATGTAGATCTTAATACTTGTGATTGCGAGAAGGATTTAAGAATTCTGGTTAGCAGTAATCTGAAACCAAGATAACAGTGCATAAGTGTTCGCAATAAAGCTAACAGAATCCTTGGCTTCATATCAAGAAGTAATATCTTTATTTACTACAAGTACATGTACATGGTATACAGGCCTAGCTGACATCAGTGACATACTACTATATAGAAAGTCCCTTGTTATGCTGAGCATTTCGGGCAGATTAGGTCAGTGTCCTAGGATGCAACTCACACCAGTCGACTAACACCCAGGTACCCATTTTACTGATGGGGAACATAGACAACAGGTGTAAAGAAACACGCCCAATGTTTCTGCCCTGGCTGGGAATCGAACCCAGGCCCTCGCCGTGTGAAGCGAGAGCTTTAGCCACCAGACCACCTCAGGTTATTCTTCAACTCTATATATCTTTGGTTAGGCCTCATTTAGATTATGCTGCACAGTTCTGGTCACCGTATTACAGAATGGATATAAATGCTCTGGAAAACGTACAGAGGAGGATGACAAAGTTGATCCCATGTATCAGAAATCTTCCCTATGAGGATAGACTGAGGGCCTTGAATCTGCACTCTCTAGAAAGGCGTAGAATTAGGGGGATATGATTGAGATGTATAAATGGAAAACAGGAATAAATAAAGGGGATGTAAATAGCGTGCTGAAAATATCCAGCTAAGACAGGACTCGACGCAATGGTTTCAAATTGGAAAAGTTCAGATTCAGGAAGGATATAGGAAAGCACTGGTTTGGTAATAGAGTTGTGGATGAGTGGAACAAACTCCCGAGTACCGTCATAGGGGCTGGGACGTTGTGTAGTTTTAAAAATAGGTTAGATAAATACATGAGTGGGTGTGGGTGGGTGTGAGTTGGACCTGACTAGCTTGTGCTACTAGGTCAGATGCCGTACTAATTCCTTAAGTGGAAGTGACCTGACTACCTGGAGTTTACCTGGAGAAGGTTAGCTCCAGGTGGTCAGGTCTAAGCCGGTGAGTGATGGACCTGCCTCTCATGGGTCAGTAGACCTGCTGCAGTGTTCCTTTTTTCTTATGTTCTTATGATTGACATGTCACGCATAGAATAAAATTCTCACAAATTCTATTTTTCTAAATTAATCTAATTTATACATCCATGAACTTACGCTGCAATCAGGACTATTTTTTATAAAGCTTGATTCGATTATTTTTCAAAGATTACTATTCTTCGATTCTTGTTCAATCCTCACAAATGCTCATCCTCCTAAATTAGATATTTTTAGATAATTGAATATTAATTTACATTTAATTGACAACTACTTATTGTATTGATAATTATTTATTTATTCAGATATAAAACTCTAGCTGAACATTTTTTTGTGATATTCCATTTACAAAAATACCTTATCTGTTTCTAATACTCCGCCATCAGGTTTTCAAAGCAACTTCAATCATAAAACTTGACAGCTCTATAAACTAGTTCAGTGCCTCAAACCTGAATTTAATTAAGGTTTTTACATAAACTTTGCTCGATTCAATATTAGCAAACCAATCCACTTTAGGGAAACCATTTCTTATCATGTGGTTGTAATTCGGGACAAGGATGTTGAAGCCCAAATGTATTTCAAATATATAAATTTTATTAGGGGTTTAAAGCCTTTGCTTCCCAGTCCTCAGAATTCCGCACAATAGATTCTTTCTTAAAATTTTTAAGGTGCTAATTTTTCTATTTTTAAAGGAATCGTCTCATATTTGAACTTAACTATTAACATCACTTAACACTTTGTTTTTCATTTTTATTGCTGATTAAAAATTATGTTTTTTTTTTCGGGAACTTCGGCCTGGAAATAACAGGAGATCCCTACCTTTCCTTTCCCTTTCCTCTTGATTTAGTCATCAGAATATCATCTAAACCTTCACTCTTCATCCTGGAAGGAATGAAAGCCTCGGTAACCATCATCAGATGGAGAGTTGGAACAATGTTCTCATGACAAGAGATTATTATATGATAATTTATTAAGCTAGATCACTCCTCTTTATATTTAGGAAGCCACTAATCTTATTCTTACAAAATACATTTATGAGCATTGATATCTCTAGAGAATACTAGAATGTTAACTTATTGATCCTACTCTAACATCTAGCCTGTTTCTGTTTTTTTTTTTTTTTGTAACAGGTTGTTAGTTTTAATTCTAGTTCAGTTATCCAGTATGATGTGGGGCTTCTCAACAGTGCTTTGGGATTACAGTTGGATGAATACAAACCAACCAAGTTAAAATTGAGATATTTAATTAGAAAAAGGTGTCAAGTTGGAAAAATATTTACAAGAAAAATAAAATTAATAATTTAGGAGAAAGGTTCTACCTAACTCTTGGTGTATAGCTTCACTATCTTATTTATTATACAGTGGAACCCCGAGTTTCGGCCGTAATCTGTTCCAGAAGCTTGGCCTAAACTCAAAGCGGCTAAAAGTCAAAGCAATATTTATCATAAGAAATAATGTAAATCCAATTAATCGGTTCCAGACCCCCAAAAATATTCACAAAAATATTTTTTTAAAGAATAGCTATAGTTTTACATACACACAACAATTATAAATACATATAGTACTTAAATGAGTAATACAATAGATAAATAAACATTTAAAATCCCATTTACGTACCTTTATTGAAGACTCTTGTTGGCATCTGGAAGATAGGGAGAAGGAAAGAGGGAGGACTTATTGATTGGAAGGGAAATCCCCTTCAATAAAGACTTTAGGTAACAAGTCCTTATCCAGGGTTACTTCCCTTTGTCTTTTAATGCCACTAGGACCAGCTTGAGAGTCACTGGACCCCTGTCGCACTGTACATTTAATTAAATGGTGCAGTCAACAATTCAGTTAAGATACTGTACAATTTAATACTCTGTGAATCTGTACGATCTGGTGAATTACTGTAACGAAAAGTACTCAAAAGTACAAGAGTAATATAGGAGTGTAAGAGAATGTGTTTGTTCTCGGTTAGACTCGACTTAAAATGTGACTGACGAAACAGGTCTCTATATAAGCTAACTTCTGAGCCATAGAGATAATAAAGCAGCTTGCTAGAACAGTAGGGCTAATTCAGTAGTGAAGACCAAAGCGTCAGGCAAAAAAAGGAGACCAAAAATGACTAGCTGAGGACCATCAGTGAGTCCTCCACATAAGGCAAAAAATTCCCTTATTATTGAAATTGAGCAACTTCCAAACCCTCACTTTGACAGTGCATGGATGTCAGAACAAGGTAGGTCAAGAGAATAATCCAGGACCAAAGGTCCTGGATTAATCATGAATGCACTGGACAGGCACCTAAAGCCAGTACTTGACCAGCCGGGCTGTGGTTCGTAAGACGGGTTGCGTGCGGGGAACAGTAACAGCTTCGTTGATCAGGCCCTGATCCACCATGAGGCCTGATCACAGACCGGGCCGCGGGGGCGTTGACCCATGAAACCCTCTCCATGTATACTCCAGGTATACCTGGAGAGGTTTCTGGATGAACACCTGGCCCGGTCTGTGTCTCGCGACATAACCTCAGCAAACAGCAGAATCCTAACTCTAAATAATGCTCGGTGATCAGATATATTTTCCAGGTTACCAAGGAAAATATACACTAGCAACGCAGAGGCCAAATAACACAAACTGAGAACAACACCGTTCTCCTAGACAAAGCAGAAACATGTTTCAATGAGGAACTGTGTGCATGTGTGTGAGATAGAGAGAGAGAGAGAGAGAGAGAGAGAGAGAGAGGAGAGAGAGGAGAGAAGAAGAGGAGAGATAACAGATAACAGCAATCAGTGGCATCAACCAGTAAAAATAAATGGTGAAAATTAAAGATTAGCTACCGAGGACAGAAATAGGCAAAAACAACAAGATAAATAACAATGACTATAACCAGTACGAACGAAGCCCATTAATACAATCAATTATAACAAAAAGTAATTAAGCAGTAAGTAACAACCAGTACAACCACGGCAACCAAATATCAAGACAAAACTAGTAAAAACCATTAAACTGCATCTGCCACTTCTCCGACCACTGCATCAGTCTATTCAAATCACCCTGGAGTGCTCTAATGTCCTCATTAGAATGAATTGGACGGCCTAGTTTAGTGTCATCAGCAAATTTGCTTATGTTGCTATTTATTCCCTGATCTATGTCGTTTATGTAAATTGTAAACAACAGGGGGCCCAAAACTGACCCCTGTGGGACACCGCTTGAGACGTGCCCCCATTCTGATTTCTCCCCCATTTCTGATTTCTTGACATGTGATTAGACAATATGCTCACTACACTTCCACGCTCAGTGAGCATGACCTCATGTGAGGTCATGTCCCGTTGTTTTTACTATTCCTTGATAATGCAAGAAATAACAAAACCTCAGAATTTCACTATTTTTTCACTGTGGTATTATCGCATATTGTGATGTTATCAGTGGATACCATACAACCCTTCAAAATATTCTTGGTATTGGAAACAAAGTATATTAGATCATATTTTACAACAAACTCAGAATAGTTTGCAATGAGCACAAAAAAAATAAAAAGCAAGTTACACAATATAACTGAATACAATGGTTGGACTAAAAATGCGAAAAACAACTTTGTAAAGTAACTTATCAGATGATTCATTGGATTAGAACATAACTGCTGTTCTAGGTTTCGGTTTAAGTTTAACAACCTCTGGAAAAGTCAATAATGTGGAAATTACAAAAACGTTTTGCAACTTTGAAAAAAAAAAAACACTGAATTTTCCATCGATGAAGTCAATATAAGTGAGGGAATTGTTAATAAGACCATGACAAAATAAAAAAGCCCAATTGTCCTCAGAGTTTTTTTTTAACTTGTATGAAAATCTTAAAAATAATTATAATTTTTATATTACTAATGCAGACATAATAAAAGCAGAAGTACTAATTACTTTAGTAAAACAATAAAATGATTGATGAAAGGCAAAGATGAATTATTTAAAACATTCATGACCATCAACCCATTTTTACCATATATGTATGGGTTATTCAAAAGCACATAAGCCAGGTAATCAGGTCAGATCCATAATTATCTCTACAGGCTCAGTCGCCTACAAATTATTCAAATGGCTAGTATATATAATGAGCCCAATTGTAGGCAATGTCTAACTATAATGCTTGGAATAATTTTGATTTATCTGACAAACTCAGCACTATGGCTAACTTAAATAATTGCAGTATGGTTAGTTTTGATGTAGCATCGTTGTTCACAAATATCTCTATTAACGATTTATTTAGTTTTTCATCTAAAGATCTCTGTAATAACTATTTACCATTGCATGTGCTAAGACTCGTTGAATTTATTGATCTTTGGAGTTCTTGTTGCGAAGTTTTTGTTTAATGGAGAGTTTTATACTCAGAAGTTTGGTATAGCAATGGGAAATCCTCTCTCACCAGTCCTCAGCGATTTATATATGATTTTTTGAAACAAGCTTAACAAAATTCTTCCTGATGAAGCTAAGTATACAGATATGTGAACGATGCTCTATGCTTAATGCCCAAGAATATAGATACAAATAATTTCCCACTTGAATTAAAAAGGCTGACCCCATTCGTAAAGTTTAGTGTTAAATTTGAACGTAAAAACTCATTGCCTTCTAAGATATTTTACTTATTAAGGGAAACAAAAAAATAACTTTCAAGACATACAGAAAACTAACAAATAACTGCTCTTATGTACACTACTATTGTTCACATCATGACAGAGGTTCAGTATTCCCTTCCATGATTTTGAGCTCTGCTCCTCTGCAGAACTCTCAAAATCATGGATAAATATCTTGAAAATGGCAGATATGGCCAATAACTATGAAATATCTCATAAAACTGAGCCTACCATAACACAGGAAACCAAAAACACTTGGCAAGATCCTTATAAAAGTTGGCTACCCAACTCAGAATGTCTATCAGACTCACCACACTTACATAACTCACCTTTCCATGAAGCAACTTCTTATACATAAACAACAGAAGTTC
The DNA here is from genome assembly GCA_009830355.1 of Cherax destructor. Taxonomy (NCBI): domain Eukaryota; kingdom Metazoa; phylum Arthropoda; class Malacostraca; order Decapoda; family Parastacidae; genus Cherax; species Cherax destructor. Next base: position 69,236 of record WNWK01009447.1, read on the forward strand.
ACACTTGTAAATCTGTCTCAGGATGATGACAAAAGTCTAATTAAGGAAAACAAAGTTAAATGCACCTATTGTAACTGAGAAGATCACACTAGGGAATATTGCTAAATCTTGGAATGAGATATGAATGAGAATCATGTGGCTGGCGCACCTGCACAACACATAATCACGTTCTACGTAAGAGACACGAGGCTCTTATAACTATTCACCAATTTGTGTGATTGCTCAAGAAAATTCATCTTTGTTCACAATCATCCTAGATAATTAGAATCAGATATGTCTTATGATAATTCATTTAGCAATGATTAATTACCTATTTGAATGAAAGGTACGTAAGTTTATTCAGGTATACACAAATACAGTTACATAGATTATCATACATAGCAGCATATGTGTACGAGACTGACCTAACATATATAATTACCTTCTGAGCGAAGAAATATTACCAATATCTCATGACACTTATACCAAAATAGATGTCTTTTCAGAAGCTTAATTTAATAGCCATTCTTAGAAACTGATAACAACGAGATAGGCTTGAGAAGACAATCAGAAATTTGCTTTGATAAAAAGTGTTTGACCCAAAATTGAAATAATCCAGAATGAATGAAACCATGTTGACTCTAATGATCCAGTGAAATCTCTTAAATATAGATTCGGCATTAATTTCATGCAATATATTACTTAACACCAAGGTTCATATTCTGGTACCAGATTAAGAACCAGGGGGTAAATGAGATTTTTCAAAATTCATCATCTAAGCTGGCCCAGTGGCTTACGCGACGGTCTGGAGTTTTGAGACTCTGACCGCGGGTTCGAACCCCACTCGTGGTATGGTTTCATCAATCTAAAGTTTGCAAATAATTAATGTCCATTTCTTCTATTAATGGATACAATGATTTATGGGAGTTAGTCATATTGCGTATCAAGTACTAATTAATTTTCCCAAGAAAAGTTGAATTACATCATCTGCCTTAACACACAGGAAGAGTCCTCTGAAAGACTCCTTAGAGAACAGCTCCAACTACAGAGTCTGTAGAAATATTATTTAGAATAATGGGTGACATATTCCAGTGTGAATATTAGTGAATATTTTCCCCATAAAACGGCCTCAGTTTTTTTTTTTCAATATTTTTCATTTATATTTCATTTTATTTCATAATTTAATTTTTATTTGAAAAATCGTCTTCAGAATCCATCAGACAATGGTAACTGACAAGGTGAACAGGACCAGAGTGTTTCAGAGATGGGATACAGGAAAAAAGACGACACAGCTGGAAGTTCAAAACTCAGATGACTCATAAGGATGTTAGGAAGAATTCCTTTAGCCATAGAGTTGTCAGAAAGTAGAATAATATGGAGAGTGAAGTAGTAAAAGCAGGATCAATACGTAATTTTAATAAGAGGCTCTTGGAGCCGTTAGAGAGTGGACCTAGTAGCGACCAGCGATGGCATGACCAGGATCAGTGACTCGACCCCTGCAACCATATATAATTGAATACATATAAGTAAGTACACACACAAATATACAAACTCACTCACACTCATACACACACATACAAATATCGTAGAATCAAAAACATTGCCATAAAGTCAAAATACTGGACACAGTAGCAACCCAATACGAATATCAGATTAAGAAATGAAGAAACTACTGAATGAGCTAGACTCCTCGATGGCCTCTGGAGAAGAAGCAGCTGCCAGAGGACTGGAAAACAGAGAAAGTTGTCCCGATATTTAAAACTGGAAATAGACAGGTAGCATTAAACTAAAGAACAGTGTCACTGAAATGCATTGTATGTATGATTATCAGAAGAGAAATAGATTACCTGGAAAATAGTAAATTCATAAAGAAATTGATCATGTTTATATGGATGGTAAATAGTGCCTCACAAACTAGTTACAGTTTTAGGACAACGTTGGGAAAGTAAGACAGGCCAGAGAGGAATAGTTTCACTGCATTTTTTTAGATTATGAGAAAGTTTACAATTCGGAACAGCATCAAACAACTGGGACAAAATTCAGAGGCCAGTCACGAATAACAGGGAAGAAACTATAGTGAATAGAGTAATACTTACTATGAAGATGTGTTGGGATGAGAAAGTGTGATTAGTGAAGTTCGACAAGAGTCAGTACTGAGACAAGTACTGTTTCTTGTGTAAGTAAACAACTTTGCAGTATACAAAGAATCAAAGTATCCCTGTTCGTAGATAAGAAACTAATGAAAAGAAATGAATTTAGACAGGAGCAAATGGATCTGGACAAACTGAGGAAATGGTCTGACAAAATGAATAACCAGAAGATGGAAGAGGAAATAATTTATTTGGAGGCTTACTATCCACTTTATCTTACACACACAACCCGCACATATAAAAGTTGTTGGAATCTTATCTAGGATAACATCTTTCTTAATGTGTGCATCCTAGAAGATCACCAATATGATTAAGGAACAGTGAGGCTGGCAGGAAAATGAATTTGCAAGGCAAATAAAACATTATCTGCATTACTTTCCTTGTTTATATGTGACAGAGTGAACAGGCAAAAGGGGGATGGTTGGCCTGTATATCACAGTCACTTATATGCTCAGAACTACTAAATGCCTCAAATTATGGAGTTGAAGTTTTAGCAGTAAAGATCGAGAATCAAAACCTGGTCATCATGGTTGTATACAAACCTCCGGATGCAACGGCCCAACAATTCCAGGAACAGCTTCTGAAAATTGACCACTGTCTGGAAAACCTTCCAGCTCCTGCCCCCAACATCTTACTCCTGGGGGATTTCAACCTAAGGCACCTAAAATGGAGGAATATTGCAAATAATGTAGTAGCAGAGATAACACCAGGAGGCAGCTCAAATGAAAACTCGCACACACATGAGCTTTTAAATCTCTGCACCAAATTCACCTTAAATCAGCAAATAATGGAGACTACAAGATTGGAGAATACACTGGACCTCATCTTCACTAACAATGATGATCTGATACGAAATGTCATCATATCAAAAACAATATACTCAGATCACAACATAATAGAGGTCCAGACATGTATGAGGGAAGCCCCAGACCGACAAAATGTGATCAGTCGCGAGGGAGCCTTCACCAAATTCAACTTCAATAACAAAAACATAAGGTGGGATCAAGTAAACCAAGTCCTAAATGATATAAACTGGGAAGATAGCCTAAGCATCACGGATCCTAAACTATGTCTAGAACAAATTAACTCTGTGACACTTGAGGTTTGCTCAAGGCAAATTCCCTTAAGGAAAAGGAGGAGAAGATGTAAACTAGAAAGAAAAAGGCGCTTCTTATACAGGCGAAGGCAAAGCATAACAGAGCGGCTACAAGAGGCTAATATATCTGAAATACGTAGGGAGACACTGGTCAGAGAAATAGCAAACGTCGAACTAAAACTAAAGGAATCTTACAGGAATTAAGAAACGTGGGAAGAACTAAAAGCCATAAATGAAATTGAAAGAAACCCAAAGTATTTTTTTATTATGCTAAATCAAAGTCGAGAACAACAACCAGTATTGGGCCCCTACTTAAACGGGATGGGTCCTACACAGATGACAGCAAGGAAATGAGTGAGCTACTACAGTTCCAGTATGACTCAGTTTTTAGCGAGCCGCTAACCAGACTGAGAGTCGAATGACTTCACATGACTTCGAAAAGGCGATAAATGACATGCCCATGCACTCTGCTCCAGGCCCCGTCTCATGGAACTCCGTGTTCATCAAGAACTGCAAGAAGCCCCTATCATGTGCTTTTAACATCCTATGGAGAGGGAGCATGGACACTGGGGTCGTCCCGCAGTTACTAAAAACAACAGACATAGCCCCGCTCCAAAAAGGCGGCAGTAAAGCAATAGCAAAGAACTACAGACCAATAGCGCTAACTTCCAATATCATAAAAATCTTTGAAAGGGTTCTAAGAAACAAGATCGCCACTCATCTAGATACCCATCAATTACACAACCCAGGACAGCATGGGTTTAGAGCAAGTTGCTCTGTCTGTCCCAACTATTGGACCACTATGACAAGGTCCTGGATGCTCTAGAAGACAAAGAGAATGCAAATGTTATATACACAGACTTTGCAAAAGCCTTTGACAAGTGTGACCATGGTATAATAGCACACTAAATGCGTGATGAAGGAATAACAGGAAAAGTTGGTAGATGGATCTATAATTTCCTAACATGTAGAACACAAAGAGTAGTAGTCAACAGAGTAAAGTCTGAGGCGGCTACGGTGAAAAGCTCTGTTCCACAAGGCACAGTACTTGCTTCCATCTTGTTTCTAATCCTCATATCGGACATAGACAGGAATATAAGCCACAGTGCCTTGTCTTCCTTTGCAGATGACACCCGAATCTGCATGACAGTGTCCACCGTTGAAGACACTGCAAGACTCCAAGCAGACATAAACCAAATCTTTAAATGGGCTGCAGAAAACAATATGAAGTTCAATGATGAGAAATTTCAATTACTCCGATATGGAAAACGTGAAGAAATTAAAATTTCGTCGGAGTATAAAACAAATTCCAACCACACAATAGAGCGAAAAACTAATGTCAAAGACCTGGGAGTGATCATGTCAGAGGATCTCACCTTCAAGGACCATAACACTGTAGCAATCACATCTGCTAGAAAAATGACAGGATGGATAATGAGAACCTTCAAAACCAGGGATGCCAAGCCCATGTTGACACTTTTCAGGCCGCTTGTTCTGTCTAAGCTGGAATATTGCTGCACACTAACTGCACCTTTCAAGGCGGGTGAAATTGCTGAACTAGAAAATGTGCAGAGAACCTTCACGGCACACATAACTGCGATAAACAACCTCAATTACTGGGAACGCTTGAAGTTCCTAATCCTGTACTCCCTAGAACGCAGGCGGGAGAGATACATTATTATATACACTTGGAAAATCCTAGAAGGATTAGTACCAAACTTGAACACGAGAGTCACTCCCTACGAAAGCAAAAGACTCGGCAGGCGATGTAACATCCCCCAATGAAAAGCAGGGGTGCCACTAGCACGTTGAGGGACAACACAATAAATGTCAGGGGCCCAAGACTGTTCAACTGCCTCCCAGCATATATAAGGGGGATTACCAATAGGCCCCTGGCTGTCTTCAAGCAGTCACTGGACAGGCACCTAAAGTCGGTACCTGACCAGCCAGGCTGTGGTTCTTACGATGGACTGTTTGCTGCCAGTAGTAACAACCTAGTTGATCAGGCCCTGATCCTCCATGAGGTCTGGTCACAGACCGGGCCGCGGGGGCGTTGACCCCCGGAACTCTCTCCAGGTAAACTCCATGTATAGTTAATTATTAAAAGAAATAGTCCCAGAATACATGATTCATGCCGTAAGAACTCATGACCCAAAGTTCATCGAGGGAACAATGCAGTGGAACATTATTCATTCTCTTCAAGCGCGCCAGAATTTCCCACAGATCACAACCTGCTGGAAATGCCCATTCCTGGAGTAAATCTCCAAAACATTTCCAGAACGGAAATGTCAAGTAAACAGGATCGAAGGAAGCCAGCAGCCATGAAATTACCATGAAGGTACAATATTGCCCTGGCTAGTAGATAGCAAGGGGCTGATGCACATGTGTAGCTACAATGGTCTACACCTACCTACAATATACCCTGACTCTGCGGTAGTGGTGTCGTCAGTTTCAAGAAGACTCAGATCAACATGCAGTAACTTCGTTCAACAAAGAAGGGAGACCCTCAGAACTTGGCACAAGTGTGTACTTAAGTTTCTGAGAAACGATTCAATAAGTTGGTCGATGTTTAAGATTAAGAAAAATATATGTAACTGATTTAGTCCTGTGTAAATAACGATACAGTTTAATTAATATATGTGTAAGGATATTGACAAGTCAAAAAATGTAATATATATCAAACTTTTTATATAAATAAGAATAAGTCCCATATATTTCCGACTAAAAATACATGCATAAAATATTCTCTCTGTCTTTCTCTCTCTCTCTCTCTTTACACAGGGTTTGACAAGGTTACGTTAAGGATCCCTAACTTTATTGAATAGATAAGGAATCCTAACTTTATTGACAAGCTAAGAGCTGTTACCTACATCAGCTCATTTGAAAGCATTTTTATTGTTGTGAAACATACAAGTAGGGAACAAGATGAAGTTGGAGCCATCTGTGGGCCAGCATTTTCATTTGATCAACTGACTTTATCTCGTTGATATCATTATGCTGTACTAACGTGTTCCAGACTCGAGTCATCCTGGGGATAAATGATCTCAGACGAAGTGATGTTCTGGAGACTGGAACAGCCAGAGTGAAGTTGTTGCTTTCTACCCGTCTTGTGGTATAGAAGCTTGCTTCCCGCTGTCCTCGAAGTGGAGCCAAGTGTGGTACTTTGACAATATTTGCCTTGTACATAACCGTAAGGCCACCCACATTCCTCCTGTGTTGAAGACTTTGCTGAAATGACAGATCTATCCAGGATGGTTCCAGGCGAGAGATGAGACGTCTTTCTCAGTTCTCTACTCTGTCAAACAGTCGAAGATGAGATGGGGGCAGGAAAACCAAGAAAGTGGAGCATACTCAAGGAGTGAGCGTACTTGTGCCTCATACAGAATCTTGCAACCCCTACTGTCGAGCAAATGCTAGATACGTCGAAGTTCTGTAAGCTTCCTGGCTGCCTTGTTTGCAAGAATTACAACGTGGTTCTTCATGGTCAGTTTGGAGTTAAATTTCACCCCAAGGATATCAACGTCTTCCCCGGGTACCAACACTCATCCATTCATACTTATTATTGCTCCGGCATTACCATCATGATGCCTAAGGACCATCATCATTTGTGTTTTCTCAGGTGCAAATGTTACCTACCATCGGTTTCCCCAGGCTGATATAGCTCATCCAGTGACTGGTGTCATTTAGTGGAGAGGTTTAACAACAGATCAGCAGCAGAGTAAGTTTTCCTGAAGCCATATTGACGGTCACAAAGTAGTGAGGGGTAGCCAAAAAACTCTGTCATTTGTCTTGAGATTATTGTCTCAAGGATCTTGCTTGTGATTGATAGGAGTGACACTGGTCTGTAGTTGCTGATTTCTGCTCTGCTCTTCTTTTAGTGAACAGGGACTTTATTTGCCTCTTTCCACAGGCCATTTACACTGTACTAGGCAGTGCTTAATTAATTCTTCATGGTCAGTTTGGGTTAAATTTCACCCCAAGGATATCAACGTCTTCCCCGGGGACCAACACTCATCCATTCATACTTTTTATTTCCCATTACCATCATGATGCCTAAGGACCATCATCATTTGTGTTTTTTCAGGTGGAAATGTTACCTCCCTCGGTTTCCCCCGGCTGATATAGCTCATCCAGTGACTGGTGTCATTTAGTGGA